>BLSH010524691.1:206999-217736 GCA_018402905.1 Glandirana rugosa | reverse complement strand
AGTGTTTTCACCAGTCATCCTGGTGGGAGTGATTCTCCGGGCAAACCCCTCTCCTGTCACCTGTTGATTAAATTGTAGTAATAGACAGTGTATGATAAATATCAAAACAGGAGATACAAATACCACTCATATTAAGGTCATACCTCCTGATCATAGTGCCTAGGGAACGTAGTCATTGGAGAAATCCGTCTCCTCACGACTAGATCAGATAGATTGTAGGACTCTACATATAAATGTTTTGTGTAGTTAGACGAACATAATTGGTGAATTCCTGGCCTTCCTAAAGGTCGAAATCCTGGCCTCGGGAAAAACGCTAAACCGCGACGCAGCGACAACGTCGCACGACCGCGCAATTGTCAGTTAAAGCGACGCAGCGCCAAATCGCAAAAAGGGCTCCGGTCCTAAAGCTGGAAATCCTTCCGGTCCTTAAGTGGTTAATACAAGCAGATTGATGTGTTTTGTAAATATACATCTCAGGATGTTAGATAGACTAGATCAGCACTCCTCTGCCTAAAGAGGTTACTGATGCAAGGGATCCGTGATACTAGTCCTCCATACTGGAATTATACTCACCATAAACATAGAGGACAAAACTATAAATAGTATGTGACAGATAATGATGTTAAATTAGTTGTCCACTGTCCTCTCCCCAAACGGGCCTCTTAGTGAGGGTGGTCCTACTGACCACTTTTGTGATTGACCTCAGGCAGGGGGACCCGGAGGCCAGGCCACCTCCCCGACACCCACATGGGGAACGCCATTTTTTTTTATCTTGGTGTGGGGTTCCCCTAAAATCCACACCCAAAGGTCCTGGCATGTCGTTTTTTTTTTTTTTCACTTTTTTATTGCCAGCAATGTTTTTTTTTTCTATTCAGCTGTCAGAGGGGAAGCCCACTGATGGCTGATGTCTTATCCGTTGTTAATATATTTGCATTGCATTGCATTGATATATTTGCAAAAAAAGTACATGAATGCTATATCGGTACATGGGAGAGCTGGGAGCTGGGAGCTGGAATTTAGACAAAAAAAAGTGATCAAAGGTGAACTTACCATTTTAAGAGGAGATCCCCCGCCAGGTGCCACCCCTTTAAAAATTAAAAGTCAGCAGCTACACATACAGTAGCTGCTGACTTTTAACTTTAGGACACTTACCTGTCCTCGAGTCCAGCGATGTCGGCACCACCCACCGGTCTTCGGATCGGTGGACGAGTGCTGCCGCCGCCATTGAGGGTAAGGGAATCCAGACATGTAGCCGTTCGGCTTCGTGGCCAAGTCCCGAACCACCGCTGCAATCTCTCATTGGCGGTGGCGGAGGAGGAGGGAGCCCGCCTGCTGACGGCCACAGCCGTCGGCCCAAGCTCCCAGTTGTGTGGAAAAGGACAGGTGTCCTCTTCCTCCTCCCCCCGAAAAGTGCCAAATGTGACACCTGAGGGGGGGGGGGGGATCCAACCAGGGGAAGTTCCACTTTTGAGTGGAACTCCATTTTAAGGACGCAGTGGCCGGCTTCCTGGCCCTCTCCTTAGCAACCAGCTATTTACTGCACCCTGATTGGGCAAAACTTTGCCCAATCAGGGCTTAGAATGTGCTGTGCTGCGTGCAGTGCATTGCAGGGTGTTTGGCGGGGCGAACACCCGACGAACGCCCTGAAAATTCAGGTGTTCACCGAACAGGCAATGTTCGGGCCAAACCTTTGCTCAGCCTGAACCATTTGCCCAACTCTAGTCAAGAGTATGTAATGTTCAGTGGTTAGCAATAATGTGCCAAAAAGATGCATGCACTACATTTAAAGTGATTGTAAAGTCTAGTTTTTTTTTTTAAATAACAAACATGTTATACTTACCTCCTCTGTGCAGTTGGTTTTGCACAGAGCAGCCCAGATCCACCTCTTCTTGGGTCCCTCTTTGCTGCTCCTGGCCCCTCCCTCCTATCGAGTGCCCCCTCAACCAGCAGCTCTCTATGGGGGCACCCAAGCCGAGTCAGAGCCTCGTGCATCCATTCAGACGCAGAGCCCTACCCCCTCTCCCCTGATTGACTGACTGACTTTGATTGACCGCCGTGGGAGCCAATGGTGCCGCTGCTGTGTCTTAGCCAATCAGGAGGAGTTTCCCAGATGGTTTAGACATTCATGGACATCGCTGGAGAGAGAAGGGGCTCAGGTAAGTAAACAGGGGTGCTGGGGAGGCTGCTACACACATAATGCATTAGAATGCATTAAGATAAAAAAACTTCTGCCTTTACAACCCCTTTAACAACGCTGTGCAGGAACATGGGTTGTAGTGTAATGCAGGTGCATTGGGAAAGCTGCACTGGGGTGCCATGCAGCATCACCACGCATTACAAGTGTGCTGCACTTTGCCACAGAACAAAGGGGTGATAAATATGTTTTGGCCAGAAGCCATATAAACATTATACTTCATGCCTCCACTGCACCTGCGACCTCGGGCCTTCACTGCACCATCAGCCTCCAGCAACCCTGTGCTATGTACCCCTTGCATGCTCCAGTTTTTCGTTGCCTGCCACCAATCCTTCTCCATGACTGGGAGTATCTGTTCCAGATGAATGACCTGGGGGGGAGTCAGCAGCTAAGCCCAAGCTCCTGACAAGGGGTCCATGGTGGAACACCAACTACCTCTGGAAGAAGATGAAGCCACACAGAGAAGGAGGATCCACTTATCAACCAGTTACAGTGGTATGTTTGTCTGTCTTGTCTGTCGCCTCATATAGAAAGAAAAATGCTCAAAAAATTTGCTTTAGGCAGTTCTCTTCTATGCAAAGGGTTAAAAAGAGATTGCAGATAGTCCACTCTGGGACTACACTAAATGAGAATACAATGTTTGCTGTACATCTCTTCTCTGCTGTCTTGTCTGTGTGCGCATGCTTGGCTGTAAGAGGGTGTACACCTTTAGAGAGGATAGACAGCAGGACCTGTTCGCCCAGAGTATGTTAGAATTGTCTGGAGGCGAGAAGAGAGCAAACTGGGCAATAGACCCATAAAAACAAAGAACACATTACAGCACACCACTACCTCTCGAAAATGATGACACCACACAGAGAAGGAGGATCCGCATCTTGCCCTGTCACGATAGTATATGTTTGTCTGTCTTGTGTTGTCTCTCACCTCACATAGAAAGAATGCTCAAAAAATGAGCTTTAGGAAGTTCTCTTCTTAAAAAGAGATTGTAGACAGTCCACTTTGGGACTACAATGCATAATAATACAGTGTTTGCTGTACATCTCTTCTCTGCTGTCCCATCTGTGTGTGCATACTTGACTGTAAAGTGTGGTAAGAGGGTGTACCCCCATACAGAGGATAGACAGCAAAACCTGTTCCCCCAGTGTACGAATTGTCTGGAGATGAGAAGAGATCAAACTGGGCAATATACCCATAAGAACAAAGAACACATTGCAGTACACAACTACTTCTCGAAGAAGATGAAGCCACACAGAGAAGGAGGATCCATATCTCACCCTGTCACTGTAGTATATGTTTGCCTGTCTTGTCTCTCACCTCACATAGAAAGAAAGGCAGTTATTTTCCATGCAAATCTGTGTCCACAAATGCTGTCCAATCTGTGTGCACATGCTCAGCTGTAAAATATGGGATGAGGGTGTACCCCTTTACAGAGGTTAGACAGTAGAATGCGTTCGCCTAGAGTACAGTCGAATTGTCTGGAGTTGAGAAGAGAGGAAATTGGGCAACAGACCCATAAAAACAAAGAATACATTACAGTACACAACTACTTCTCGAAGAAGATGAAGCAGAGCATGTACACACAAATGGGACAGCAGAGAAGAGATGTACAGCAAACACTATATTCTCATGTAGTGTAGTCCCAAAGTGGACTGTCTACAATTTCTTTTTAGCCCTTTGCATAGAAGAGAACTACTGAAAGCTCATTTTTGGAGCATTTCTCTTTCTAGATGAGGTGAGAGACAAGACAAGACAGGCAAACATATACTATCGTAACAAGGCGAGATGAGGATCCTCCTTCTCTGCGTGGCTTCATCTTCTTTGAGAAGCAGTTGTGTACTGCAATGTTTTCTTTGTTCTTACGGGTCTATTGGCCAGTTTGCTCTTCCCACACTTTTCAACCAAGCATGCACACACAGAAGGGCAGCAGATAAGAAATGTACAGCAAACACTGTATTCTCATGTAGTGTAGTCCCAATGTGGCCTGTCTGCAATCTCTTTTTAGCCATTTGCACAGAAAATAACTCCCTAAAGCTTGTTTTTTGAGCATCACTCTTACTATGTGAGTACACATTGGCCCCTGTACCATGTGACCACTGTGACTAATCACAGAGATCACAAAAGTACACAATGAATGGCTACAAATGAAAGCCAATGTGTAGTATTGACATGATTGCTGTAATTGGTCAACAATTGTTCTGTCAAGTGTCTGGTGGACACAGCAGGTGTCAGATCATGCTGATGCATGTTCCCTAGTGAGCATGCAAGGCAGGCGAGTGGGAAGACATCATATGATGCCTTTTATGATTAATAGTTCTCCTGTCCAGCTGTCATTTTAGAACAGTGGGGCGGGAGGAGGTTAAGATATTTTTTCTGGGCGTCTAGACCCTAGTATACTGTCCGATCCAATGTCTGTAACCCGAATAATATGTCTGCAACATTTCTTTCAAGAGAATGGTACCCCAGATACCTCACACCTTTCAATCTGAGAGGCGCATAAATGTGTAATTAGAGGGGAACTCCTCGCCATCGCCGCAGAACGCAAAAAAATTTGGCTAGCCCGAATAAACAAACTGCTTACTCGGATACACTCTTTAGAAAAAACACACAAAAAGTCCCTAGCAGAGGCAACCCTACAAGAGCTGATCAAGACTAGATCAGATCTTGTAGATAAACTGACCAGAAGGACGAGGAAAAATTTTATCCTGTCACAGAAAACATTCTATGAATTTGGAAACAAGGCTGGTAAATTATTAGCCCTTACAATAGTGGCCAAAAGAGCCAATACCAACATACATTCGATCACAAATGCTAAAGGAGACCGCTAACCCTGACATAGCTCATCAATTTGTTACGTATTGCAAACAACATTATAACCTGAATCCAACACACCCCCAAATGGACCACCCAACAAGAATGCAGCTAATTGCAGACTTCCTGAAAAAGAATAGCTCCCCCCCTATTTCGAAAGCAGGTGCAAAAGTTTTAGAAAGGCCCCTCTCTCCTGAAGAGCTAAGGTTGGCACTGAAACAAACCAAACCTGGCAAATCCCCCAGCCCTGGCGGCCTGATGGCGGGTTATTATAGAACGTTTTTAGACACACTCAGTGAGCATTTTTTATCAGCCTTCAACGCCTTAGGAAAGGGCGCCCAGCCTCCGCGATATCTCTTAGCAGCACATATAACGGTGGTACCCAAGCCCGGAAAGGACCCTTCTAGGGTCCTAAACTATCGCCCAATTTCTCTGCTAAATGTGGATCTGAAATTGTTTGCAAAGATTCTAGCCAATCGTTTACTCCCTTTCCTCTCCCAGACAATCTCTCTTGACCAGGTGGGGTTTATCCCCAACAGGGAAGCTAGAGACAATACCCTGGAGGCTATCAATATTCATCACTGGATCACTACCAATAAACAACAAGGTTTCTTTATGTCCCTAGACGCGGAGAAGGTGTTCGATAGAGTGGCCTGGGACTACATATCGGAAGTCTTAAAAGCCATAGGTATTGACACTCACATGATGAACTTTATTTTAGCACTTTATTCCAACCCGACAGCAAGAGTCCGGGTTAATGGCCACCTATCGGACGCCTTCTCCATAGCAAACGGTACTAGACAGGGATGTCCCCTTTCTCCATTGATTTTCGTCTTGACCCTAGGACCCTTCTTGCGTAGCATTAAAGACAACCCTAATGTTAAAGGCATACAAGTATGAGACAAGATATATAAATTAGCAGCCTTTGCAGATGACATCCTATTGTTTCTATCTGATCCACACATTACTCTTCCCAATTTACTACAAGAACTTTCCTGCTTCAAAACGATCTCAAGTCTGCAAATCAATTTAATGAAATCTAGAGCCCTTAATATCTCCCTCCCACACTCTACCCTAGAACAATGTAAACAAAACTATCCCTTTATATGGGAATCTAAAGCCATTACATATCTAGGAATTCAACTTCCTATGCACCTGACTGAGCTATACGCTAAAAATTTCCAACCTATCCTACAATCGATCCAACATCACCTTAAGACCTGGTCCGCGGGTCTGTTTTTGTGGTTTGGTAGAGCTGCAGCCGTCAAAATGAAGATTCTCCCCAGAGTACTTTACCTTATGCAAGCAATACCCATCTCGCTTCCTAAAGCCTTTTTTGCATCGGTGAGGAAGGCTTGCTCAGACTTTATATGGGTGAAAAAACGCCCGAGAATTAGCGTGGACAGACTGTCCCTACCAAAACTAAAAGGAGGCATAGGACTCCCAGACTTTTCAAAATATTACTTAGCTTGCCAGCTTTCCAGAGTGGTCGACTGGAACATTCATGCCTCCACAAAAGCATGGGTAGCAATTGAGCAGGCCTTTTCCTCAATCCCACTACATCTCATACTATGGCTACAAAGCCACTCCGTCTTGAAGGAATATACACAACACCCGCTCCTCCATGTCACTTTACAGTCCTTTAGAAGAAGTTGACGCCTCTACGATATTTCTTCAGAGCCAAGCCCCCTTACGCCTGTTTCACATAATCCACACTTCCCGTCCGGTTTAGAAACACATCTATTACCTGAAATTAACCCTACTCATGACCTACGAGCCAAATTCTTCTTCCAGAGACAGAAATTCCTGTCTTTTGAAAAATTATTAGGTTAACACCTAATAACCCCATTCGCTTCTGGACATATATACAACTGTCACATTCCCTAAACAACCCCAAACTGCGAACAAACTTCACCAGACCACGTACGGTATTCAAGGAAATATGCTCACACGCCTCCCCTCAAAGACACATAATCTCAGACATTTACGCCCTGCTATTCTCAAACATAGAAACCAAACATAATCTTGCTATCAAAACATGGGAAAGGGAGCTTAATATCGACCTCACCCCCGAAAATTGGGAGAATATCTTCTCCTGTGTTCACAAAGGATCTATCAATGTGTAAGCCCAAGCAAATGGGTTCAAAATATTGTCGTGATGGTACAAAACACCCCTCTTACTGCACACAATAAACCAGTCCATTCCTTCTACATGCTGGCGCTGTTCCAAAGAGACAGGATCCTTCCTCCACATCTAGTGGACATGTCCCAAAATAACCGCATATTGGACAGAGATAAACCACTAAATTACCCAGATTACAACGTTCAAGCTAGACTTCACTCCAGAACAGATGCTCCTCCACCATACTTCAATTCCACATACACGGTACAAGCGATCCCTATCATTGCACCTTTTAAATGCAGCAAAAATGACTCTTCCTACTCATTGGAAATCCCCAGATTCGCCGACCATCCAGGAGTGGTTTAGAAGAATAAATAAAATAGAGGAATTAGAAGACCTTATCCACCAAGCACACGAGACACCACATATATTTCGCATGACATAGGCATGCTGGCATCACTTCAAAACCTCAGAGGAAAATAGACTATTCACAAAAGTAAAATGAATAGCTGGCCATGCCCCTCTTGAAATGCGGAGAGGTAAAACGAACCCAACTCACAAACCCAAGATATTGCTACTGGTTTTGCGAAGGAACCCCCCACCAGTGGTATAGAAACCCCCCTGCTTAATTAAGGCCTTTCCTAACTCCTTTTATCCCTGCATCGGAACAGTAGATCTATCCCACCATTGCTAAATGATTAATCCAAACTTACCAGATGCCTGAGGAAACGAGAGGTCCGCTGACCACTCCCCGAGCTACTACCAGGCTTACGGATAATAAAATAGTCATCTATATACAAAGCCGACATACCTGTTTCTAGGGAAAACAAAGCTTAGTCTCAATGTTTCCCAGTCCAAATCGGAAGTGTATATCAGGAGTCAACTTGTGGATGTTTCAAGTATGCACCTGTTTTTTCTGCATCTATACCCTTTATACTTGGAACTAATGTTGTAACGGTATGAGCTTCACGTGCTATACTATCCCAGGCGGTGAATATCGCTATTATATGTATATAACTAAAGCGTCATTGGGATTGTTATAAGGTTGAGAGGGGGCAGAGGGGAGACTCTGGGTTGCTGTGGTGGACCCGGTCCGTGTGCCCCTACCCAGTCGCAATGCTCCCACTCAGGGTGTCTGGGTGGTCTGGAGGCGTTGGAGTGGGTCTCATGGAGCAACGTGGAGCTCTTCCCTCTTACTTGGCTAGCCTCCCTCGCCAACCAATGATCTTTTTAATAAGGACTCACGCCTAAGGAGTCCTGGTTAGTGTTCAATGACTACCAAAGCAATCAAGACGAAAGTGTGTATGTGAGGAAACGAGCGACTTTATATTCTATGCATTATCCCTGTTAAAATTGTGATTCTAACAGCTATGTTCATCATCTTTTTTTATGTATCCCGTGAAATACTTCAATTAAATATTTGGAAAAAAAAAAAAAACAGTACAGAATTTCACTGAGAGGGATTTGTAATTATTGTATGATACACATTATTTTTACTGGATTATTGTTGTTTTGTACACATTATTTTGGTTTGAAGGTTGCACTGCACTATAATGTAATTCACCAATCTTAGGGGGTTCTTCTACCACTACCCCCATCCAAGGGGGTTCTTCTCCCACCAACCACCAATCTAAGGGGGCAGCACCAGTAAAGAGGGACTTCACTGACCCCTAATGTAAGGGGGCACTATTCTACTAAAACTTTGTATGTATGCTGGCATCCATGTGCACTCACCCATGTGCATCATGGACACATAGTAAATATTTAGTGATATGGTCTGTTCGATTGGTCAATCAAATGTACTGTCACAGAACATAAATAGTGCTATATTGGCATTTACATTATGTGGGCAGCTTCTTCATTTTTTCATTCTTCATTTTTTTCTTGCATATGCAGAACATTGAGATATAATTATTTTATTGAATGTTTGAAAATTGTGGAAACTTTATTATTTACCTCTACAGTTGAGCTATTGACTAAATAGTATGCTTGCTTTACAATACCTATGTTATTATACCCATTATGAATTAAAACCTGTGATCCATCAAGTATACAACACAATTTTAAAAATATTCATTGAACAAAAGTTGAAAGGCTAAAAGAGTAGTTTATTGGTCTTATTCACCAGCCGCCAGAAGGCCAGTTTCATGTCTTTGTTTTTCAAACTGTAGATTAGTGGGTTTAACATGGGCGTAAGCCCTGTATAGAACAGTGAAACTAATTTATCAGATTCCAGTGTGAATGCAGAGGTGGGTCTCATGTACAAACAGAAGAGTGTCACATAGAGCAAAGATACAACAGTGAGATGAGAGGCACATGTGTAGAAAGCTTTCTATCTACCGGTACTCGAGTGGATCCTAAGAATGGCACGGATGATGTAGATGTAAGACATAATGGTAAGAGAAAAGGGCAGGACCCCAACAAACAATGACATTATATATATCAGAAGTTCCATTTTATTGGTACTGTGGCAAAAAAGCTTCATAATAACCAGAAGATCACAGAAAAAGTGGTTGACAATATTAGATTTAAAGCAATAGATGTCATAAATGATAAAAATAACAGGAAGAACTTCCAGGAATCCCAGAATCCAACAAATCGTTGACATAAGTTGGTACATCTTTTTATTCATGATCATAGCGTACTGTAGAGGGCAACAAATGGCAACATAGCGATCGTAACTCATGGCAGTTAGCAGCAAAAACTCACAGCAGAGGAAAGCAACATAGAAATACATTTGAGCAATACAAGCTGAAAATGAGACCCGTTTATTCCCAGAGACATATGTATCCAGTGTCTTATGCATTGTTACTGTACTGTAGAAAACATCCATTATCGATAAATGAGATAGGAAGTGATACATTGGTGTGTGCAGTTGCGTATCTATGCATATTAGAAGAAAAATGATTGAATTTCCACCAAGAATTATGAGGTAGATGAGTAGAACTTGGAGGAAGATAGGGGCTTGCAGCTGCCAAAGAGAAATAAATGATCACTTTTCGGAAACGAAGAACGAAGAAGTCATTTTGTTCGGGTGACACAGATAATATTCACCTGTAATACCGATATACTTTAATTGTAAAAATCCATGTCATTGATGTGTATTACCTTCTCTTCTTAGAATGAACCGTCTTAATAAAATAATATTCACCTTAATGACTGAATAATGTCGACGTTCGGGGATAGAAGGAGGTTCAAGATGAGTAGATGGAGTATTAAGAACCACCTTTAAGTTAGTAAAAAGAAGATTATACGTATCTATGCGTTGACGTGTGTGGTTACATAGTGAAGGATAGAGTAAATAGCTATTACCTACAAAAGATGTCATGTCATTGTTACGTATTCTGTGACCTATGTATACAGAGACCCTTATTTGCCCAGAGTAAAAGTCGAACATAACGAGTTTACATAAAGATACAACGAAAGGAGACGACACTCAAAAACGACGATTGACGGTACTCAATGCTAGCGATACAACGGTAAACAACGGGAGATGTCATGCGATACTAGTACTTATTTTTCTACATGGTTGAATACAGTTGCTAAACAACCTAAGACCCTAAGGACCTTCAAGAAGGACAATAAAAATAGTAAATACTGTAGATAACGAAAT
>BLSH010524691.1:160551-176541 GCA_018402905.1 Glandirana rugosa | reverse complement strand
GGGATAAAACATAGACAGGTTTAGAGGGTAACACTGCACCAACACATAACAACCTAACGGTAACTATACGAAATGGGAGAGACTTACGGCAGAACAGAGAGGTTTTAAATAAAAGAAATCATCAATACTAAACAAATTGGCTGACCAGTTACGAACAGAGTTACTAAAGGAGTACAAGGGACTTTGATCTTTTACAAAAAAGGTGGCACCTTTAGGAAAAAACCATAAGGAGTTAATCTTCGGAGTAGTACCAAAACCATGTAACAACCTCTAATAAGAGGGTAGAAAAGAACTTGTTGAGTAGGTGTAATAACTTTTACACGTTTTTTATTTTTCAGGTATGTCGTTTATGTTTCACTTCAAGAGACAAATTTCTTTACTGGTGGACTAATTTAATTGAACTTTACCTCACCATACATTGTGTGGCTGTATGGACTTTTTATTTTTTGCACATTTTCAATAATGTGGATGAGTTGTTCAAGAAAAGATGGGAGAATAATCTCCAACAATGTACCAAAACCATGATGAGGCTTCTAATTGAGGAATACCAAAAAAGGATTTCCACGGTGGAAAAAACATTTTCTAGTTTCAGGGAACATGAGGAAATCATTGAGACAAGCATTGACCAGTCGGTTAAACAAATCATAACTACTAAAGAAAATAAATTTTGGAGAGACAAGACGGCATTCAGAGAGGGTAAAGCATATCAATGGCAATCCAACAATACACAACCACGTCACAATGGGAGATTTGGACAGATACAAAATAGGGGTAGAAATAGATTAGGTTCCAATTCATCACTTAACTCTTTATCTTCTTCTGCCTCCCAGGTGTCACAAGACCCTAGAGGATCACAAAAATATAAATGGCGTTCACCGAGTTCCACTAATCATTCCAATAAGAAACATATCATGAATCAATTATTACCAATAAATACTTTACACAGGTGACGGGTTCAGAACACTCTAGAAGGGTAGGTAATTCACGCGTGGCCCATCTGGGCATACTAAACAAGACGTAGACACTACACACCAAGAGGACCCCTCGGGGGGTACTTCCCCCGACGGCTCCCCTAACACTAAATGACAGTCCACTATATACCCTGATTTGTCCCCTGATGCGAACCTGAATGTTGTTAACCTCTCGGATTACAAATTATTGGAGCAGGAGGTTGGTCTCCTTTCCAAGGGACTAACTTTCTGCCCTGATGCTGACGTCGATATCTTTGAAATCAAAAAGGATATACAATTGTTTGCAAGAAAATTGTTATTCCAAAGTCTCTATGTGAAAAAAACTCCCAATCAGGAACAACCGAATCTAACTCCAAGGGAAAAACAGGCAGTGGAAGAGCTCTCCGCTCTTCTAGATGAACAAAATAACCCTGAGGATCAATTAGACATCGGTCTTCCTCTTAATATTGTTACATCAAATCCCATAATCAAAAAATTGGGTACCTCTACATTACGACAAAAATCTAGTAGATTCCCTTCACTCGACCTTAATCCCAACATCAGGGCTTTTGTAGCTATGACCACACATGGGTTGGATAACCTCAAAAAACAACGTTGCAAGGACAATCTATCACAAGACGAACGTAACACACTAAAAACATTCACCAATCAACACCAACTTACGATAAAGCCCTCAGACAAGGGAGGTAACGTTGTGGTGATGAATAATCACCAATACAGAACCATGTGTCTCAAGATCCTCCAGAACTCTGACTGGTAAAAATTAATATCACGATCCCATATAGACAAGTTCTATAAGGAATTCTATCTTTTGGTGGACACAGCCTACCTGGAGAATATTATAGACAAGCGCACATGGGACTTTATACGTATTACATTTCCAAAAATCCCAACTTTTTACAGCCTCCCGAAGGTCCACAAGGACCTGAGGGAACCTCTGGGTAGACCCATTGTTTCTGGTCGAGGAAGCATATCTGATAACCTAAGCAGATATGTGGACGAACAGCTGCGCCCCCTAGTGACAAACTTGCCCTCATACATCAGGGATACGGCCCATCTCCTACAAAACCTGGAGGGCCTCCACGTTCCACCTGAGGCCATACTGGTCTCGGTGGACGTGGAGGCACTCTATAGTTATATTCCACACCAGAAGGGGACACGGGCAATCAGACAATTCCTCTCCCAATCTCATCGGGATGATAAAAAACGAGTCCACCGGGCCTTAATAGCATGGTTAGTTATCGTCCCTTCCTGGAGGGCTTTGTTTCGGGGACTTGGGAAGGACATGGCTAACATCCTTTTTCCAACATAATCCCCTATACCAGTCCCTTTCCCCACTTACCGTTTCTCCTCTCGAATCAATGTGATTTTACTGAGAGGCTGAAGTAGGATTACATGAAGATGAAGGGTATCTTCAGAAATCAAATAGTGACACCATAGGGGGGCCATTTTGGATATGTGCCCCTTTGCTGTTTTGTTCCATATACAACCTCCCTTACATATTTGCTTTTGTTTTTCTTAGGGGCCAATTATGCCAATTATCATGAGTGGAGCTATAGATGAGTGGACTGTGATTGAACCTCCCCCTTTCCCTTTTTTTTCTCATTATTGATGATTTTTGATCAGACCCGGCAATTGGGGGTCTTACATGTATTTTTTATCGTACCTAACGTTATGTCATATTATCTGAATTAATTTTTCTAAATCTACTATCTATTACTCAGCAATTCATATGGTTTATTGCCAGCCTCATTATGTTGCAGTATTTTTAGTATCCACTAGGGGCCACTAAGCCCCAATGATCTGTTTCTATCCGTGGGATTCCTGAAGGGTGATGCCTATAACAGGATGGAGATGTATACTTGGCCAATGGTGCTGTACACCTGGGGGTGGTGATGCTATAAAAACCAGCCCACACCTGCCGCCACTTGAGAACAATTTGAGTGGCGTACAGACACACGTGGTGGCGGGCAATAGAGGTAGGACGTTTATTCACCCTCTAACTTTTTTTCATCAATGCTGTGAGATACACACAGTTTATTTCTGCATATTGAGGAATGACAACTTTTTTGCTGCACTACCCTTTTCTTTCATTCTATACTCTAGAGGTATTCTGGTATCTTCACAGGCAATCATGTTTTTTCCTTTGTAATCTACTGCATTCCTATGGACCTTCCATATCACTTTGAGCCATGACAAACATCAATTTATTGGTGTTTGTGAGGGATATTCCCCCTGGCTTGGTGTGGGTTCTTCACACTGGGGGGTGGGGGTTTTCAAGGGGGACAATTTCCTTCCCCCCTACATACCCCAAAAAAACCCCCATCCCCCCCTCTCCTTCCCCGTTTTATTTTATTTTTTTTCAGATTTTTTAGCCACCCATCCTACTTATCCATATTTTAAGCAAATAATAGCTTTTTTCTTCTTTTCTGTTTTGGATATGCACATTCACAGAGAGCTATCCTATCAAATTACAGGGCCGGCAGAGATAGAGAGACGCATATATTTGGGACCGCGGGCAGATCCCCTCGGCCCCACCAAAAAAGGACATAATTGATTCGTCTCTACTGTTTTGACCTCATTTCTCTCCCTTCCCTTTTGGACATCTACATATATTTTTTTGATATGGATCTGTAAATGGTGAGTTCATGCTCATATGAATCTATTTGATAGTGCTATGGGCTGTGAGATCCTATGTACCTTTGATATTCTGTATGGTTTGTGAGTGTTTACTTATCCATACTTTTTTCCACTCCCCCCTTTCTCTTCCCCCTTTTTTTTTTTCCTTTTCTAGATCTATTGGAGGTTCTTCACCGATATTTTTGAATGCACTCATATGTGCCCCACTGACAAAGATCCGTCCGTCCATCTGTTGCATTACCCATCTCCCCCCACAGATGTGGGGTATATCTGTGATCATTATCAACCAGGTACTCTTTGAAATTAAATTAATCCTTGCTTCACTCATGTGATGGTGGCCCTCTGTGTCAGGCTATTGAACACCATATTAACAATGACACAATATTTTACAAAATACATTTATTACTATCAATTTTTTTTTTCTTTTTTCTCTTCTCTACAGTGAAGACCATTAGTATCCTACTACAACACATATTCGGTTGCCGCAATCTGTTGCACAGTTACCCCTGATGAAGGGCGTGAAGGCTTCGAAACATATATGTCGGGTAACCTCATTCCATCGCAGAGGGTAAAACCACACTCTTTGCGGCCCATCAACTGTGCCCCCTCAATCAACACCTTTCTAAGGCAACACTGGTGCAATACTTATGTGAACATTTTTAATGCCAATGCTTTTATGTGATTATTCTGACAATTTTTTCATTTTGATTTTGTTGTCTTGATTTATTGTCTTGTTGTAATAAACTATTGTTTTTATACAAAACAGTGGTTGCTCAACCTATTTAAAGTCCCTTTTTGTGGCGGAATTTCTTTGTATAGTAACATATAATGGGATGAGGTTGCAACCATTAATTATCCTATAGACTGTATGGTATACTAACATGCCAGGAAGGCGGCCACCCGTCATCTTAACTATGGGCAATTGCCCTTATCATGATAGAAAACGCCTATCGCAGGGGTATATTGTGTAGTTGTTTCCATAACAGGCAAAGAAACAGGTGTATGCGTGGCAGGGCGGACTGATAAAATACGGGTGCATTGCTCAACGCCTGAGGGGGAACGTATAGATGACATCCCGTCTCTCCCATATTCTATTAGGCTAAATACCGCCCACCATCTTGTCTATGGGCAGGTGTCCTGATCAACAAGCATGTGTCTTAGCACAGCTACAGGCTTGGCGTGCTATTGAAAACTTAGCAGTATCAATATTTTAAATGGACTAAGTTTCATAATGGAGATGGAACTATAAAGCATAAAAAAGAGGGTAAAAAAAGGGAATATAAGAAACAGTTTTTTTATTTGCTTGTTACTAAGCAAACCGCATATTGAGCCTTTAAATTGGGAAATTCGTAAATATTGCCCCCTCGTGGCCACATTACACGTGTACACCTGTTGCTAGGTTACAAAAGACTTACATATAGTAAAAGCAAGGGCAACAAGAGCTTATGTAGGAAAGTCATCTGAAAGGGATACATTTTCTCGAATTTCATCTAAAAATACACCCCTGGGGGTATTTATGTTTATATATTTGTAAAAATGGAAAAAGTATAAGAAAGAAAAAATGAATAATAGAATGTGGTTATATATTAATCCAAAGTGGTATTTCCTCATATACTGAGAGACCTTATTGGACTGGAATAGTTATGTGAGAATGCATAAGGATATGATGCCAGGAACACCAATTCATTGTGCCTGGCTAATAAGCTCTATGGGTCATAATGTTGTGGACTGAATTATAATTTGATGTAAAAAATTTAGATTGAGTGAATGTGAATTTTAATAAAAAATACTATGGGCACCTGTCCATAGACAAGATGGCGGGCAGTATTTAGCCTAATAGAATATGGGAGAGACGGGATGTCATCTATACGGTCCCCCTCAGGCGCTGAGCAATGTACCCGTATTTTATCAATCTGCCCTGCCACACATAAACCTGTTTCTTTGCCTGTTGCAGAAACAACTACACAATATACCCCTGTGATAGGCGTTTTCTACCATGATAAGGGCAATTACCCATAGTTAAGATGGCGGGTGGCCGCCTTCCTGTCATGGGATTAATCCGAATATTTGTTATTTAAGGCGGAACATCGGCAGTGCGTCCCATTCCCTTTGACAACGTCTGTGAGACAAAACGCGCGCCAGGGAGGACGTGCTGACTTCACCGCCTGCTTTGTGGATTTTAAAGTGCCGGCCGGCTTTTATATTTCTCTTCGCGATTTTATTTCATTGATAATGTGTATATATTTATTTTGCATAATAAACACTTATTGTTTACGGAATTACACTATGTGGAGCTTCTTATGTCTTTTAATGCATTAATGAGGAGACTGAGCAGATAAGAGTTTACACACTGGAAGGCACATCACTAGGAACGGCATCTTCAATCCCTGAGGGGACCTTGGCAGGGTGATTAGTCGACAGCGCAATACCTTTTGATATCTGGTGAGCTGCTAATCATATTCGGTGGTGGATTTGCACAAATGAATATGTGAGGTCACTGGGGTGCCTTTCTTTCGATCCCAATTGTTCCCATATTGTGTTATCAAGCCTCAGAATTCATATAAGGACTGCCTATTAACCTGTACCTTTATTAGTGTGAGGTGGTCCCTACAGACCTTTTTAACAACAAGCGAATTCACATGCTGTGTATATCAGGTTATAGTCGGACTTTTGTTGCATGCAAATCTGGGTGATTCAGTATACATTGACATCTGCCTACATTGCACCTTACTATTTATGTGATCTGTATGCTTATTTATCCATTGGTTTGGATCCATATTGTACTACATTACAGATTCATGTTATTGGTTTATCGTTACATTTGTTTACCTATTTGTATTGCACTTTAGTACTAATCAACGGTAATACGGCATATCAATCTACGAAAAGAAAATATTTTTATTTTTTAATTTCTTAATCATAGTATATATATTTGTGGGTTGAGCGCAGCTCATACGTATTATTATAATTACAAAATTGAGTTTGGACTATATATTGATATCTCATCCATAATTAACTTTCAAAAAATATATATAGAAACCGTGTGGACTTTACTGATACCAGAAAAGGACAGTGATACACTCATTTATAAAAAAGTTATATTTATTACAAAAAAGTTAGAAAATATACATACATAAAAGCACAGCAATAATACTCCTATAGAATGATGCAGGCCATATATTTTGATTTGAACAGTATTTCTATGCTGATATATCGGAGGTCGATGCGTTTCGCAAATATTGCTTCCTCAGGACCTCAGCATTTTAAATGCAAAGAAAAATGGCCTATATGCACCAATCAGAGCCAAATCAGCCAGTGGTGTGCCGTATGATGCAAAACTGTGATATGTCTATAGCATAATGGGATCAAGCAAGAGTTGTGATCAACTAGTCTCAGTAGATGGATCCCAGAAAAAAGGGGCAGCATTCAAAAGGGCAATTGAGGTACAAAAAATATCCAATCTACTATACATGCATATGACTTGGGTTGGACTTGCCAGATGCAACCAAAGACACCGATCTATTGCAGACCTCAGTCATTCATCCAGGTACATATGCACAACATAAGGGTAAACATCATCGATGGGGTCAGATGAAAAGGTATATCACAACTTAATGCCAGATAACAGGTATATGCCTCTTCATCTATTGGGCTGATCCTCAGTAACAAACCATCCGACAAGCCTGCAATAACCATGCAGCACCATCCAATACCAGCTAATAATTTACATCTGAACATAAAGTGACACTAAAACATTGTTTAAAAAAAAAATTATTTAACCACTTCAATACCAGGCACTTACCACCCTTCCTGCCCAGCATAATTTTCAGCTTTCAGCGCTGTTGCAATTTGAATGACAATTGCGTGGTCATGTGGTGCTGTACCTAAACAAAATTTGTATCATTTTGTTCCCATAAATAGAGCTTTCTTTTGGTGGTATTTGATCACCCCTGCGTTTTTCTTTTTTTTGTCACAAAATTTTGTATAAGTACATTTTTTCCTTCACTGACAGGCACTGATGTGACTACACTGATGGGCACTGATGAGGAAGTACAGATTGGCACTGATAGGCGGCACTGAAAAACAGCACTGATGGGCACTGATAGGTGGCACTGATATGCGACACTGATGAGCACTCATAGGCGGCACTGATGGGCACTAATAGGTGGCACTGGGCACTGATGGGCACTTATAGGTGGCACTGATAGGTGGCACAGATGGATGGCACTGAGAGGTGACACTGGTGGGCACTGATAGGTGGCACTGGTGGGCACTGGTACATGGCACTGTTAGAGATGGCACTGGTAGGCATCACATATGGGCACAGTGCCATCCCTACAGTGCACTGTATACCTCTTACCTGGTGGTCTAGTGTGGCCTCCCTGGTGGTCCTTGGGTGGCCTCCCCATGGTGTCCCTGGGGGGGGCTCCCGGGTGGTCCTGGGCAGGCTCCCTGGTGGTCCAGTGTGGCGATCCTAAGGGGAGCTGCACTGATAAACGTTCAGTGCAGACCCCCCCTAAAGATAGAAATAGGCCGACAGTAATACAGAAAAAGGACCTTTAAGCTGAATGCAGCAATCTGTATTTTTGAAGCAACTGTTGTCTCCTTTAGCAACATTTCACATTCATTACTTTAATGTAGATCTGCACACGTAACTCAGAGTAACCCGCTGTAGATCTTCACTCACATCTCACAGTATCCCACTGTAGATCCCTCAAGCTTCACCCACGCTACCTGCTGGGTCCCTGGCTTGACTCACAGCTACCCACTGTACTTATCGTCAAGGTGCACCCACGCCACCTGCTGGGTTCCTGGATGAGACTACTGAAGATTTCTCACCTCTTTACCGTCCCCGACTAGTGAAAAAGCTTGCTCTCATACTTCTTCAGACCCCCATCCTCTCTACACCTGCCTCTAGTAACAGGAGTGGTCATCCCTTTGTGGCAAATGCTTCTCCTTTACATCTGGCACCAATACGTTTTCCCCTCAGGCTGAACCTCCTCAATTTGGTTGGGCCTTTGACTTGAAGCCCAACTCACTGCTGCTGCTTGGATTTCAGACAGGCCTAGCAACCCGGAGCCTTATGACACATGTCCACCCTGGCAGCCGCCCAGGTGGCAAAGAACCTCAATCACCTGACTCCTCCCAAATAAATAGACTATCCCAGCATGCTCAGAAACTCCTGCTGATTGGCTGAGACAACATATTTACTCATAATCTGTATTCACTGTGATCCATCATTCTAATGTCAGAGGCAGCAGTGCCACCAAGTGACAGAAGAGAGGGACTACACACCAGACTCAGGTTTAGGATAGAAATCAGTGGATCCAACTACCAATTAGCAAGGCTAGTTACCACCTAGCACAACTAAATTTGTTAGCAGCCCTGTTTAGGATCAGGGCGCTACTCTTAACTCAGAAATGTCTCTTTTGCTCTCAGCCTCCTCCAAATCTCCAAATTCCTTTTTTTTGCTGCTGTGATCTGACTTCCCATTAGAGGGTGGCCATGTGTATTCTCCATGATCCCAATGTATGTGGGAACATAGCTGCCTTCTCTTACTTGCTCCCAATATGGACTATAGGGTTTGAAGTATGCATAGAGCAATGCACATGACCACAACCAGCATTCACTTCTCTTTCTAAATAAATGGAAGTTTAGATGTTCATGGAGAATTTTACAAAGAGGCAGAATAACACAGTAAAAATCTATTTATTAAAAATAGATTACATAAATCATAAAATGACCTTGCAGTGGTTCTTCACCCCTTACAGACTTACAGATTAGCAAAGTTCTACCTAAACTAATCCTCCTTGTGCTCGTGAGGCTGTGGTCAGGTGGGCAACCTACTTCGTTTTTATGACGCTGTAAAGAGTATTAGCATCACCCGACCCAGCTCTAGTGTTGCTCAGCATAGGTATTGAGCATTTCTTCGCCCATCACCGTATAGTAGTATCCCATGTGATGACTGTGGCAAAATCTCTAATCACTAAAATGTGAAGGAAGTACTATCACCCAACCTGTCTGAACTTATTGCTATGGTCAATCTCAATTAAACTTATGATCGTTCACTGTCTCTCCGAAACAACTCGTTCAATAAATTTGAACGGGCGTGGAAAATTTGGAGTCAATGGTCTGGATTCTCAGCCTAATTGATATATACCTTTCATGTTGCCACCATTTTTCTAGTTACTGTTCCTTTGCATGCTAATATCTTAGCTTTAACTTTCTCTATTCACGCTTTTCATTATGGACTTCGGAAGTTTAGCTATGTATAGCATCCTGCTGATGTTTAGATGATTGACACAATGCAATGAATGTCACTCCCTATTGCCGACATCTGTAATATTTTGCTTTCTCTAAAACTCAATAAAATATATATTGCGGAAAAAAAAATAGATTAAAAGGCCATTAGGTAGTGGGTCCGTATGAGTTATTTTTGGAAAATAAGGATATTGTTTAGTGTCACTTTAATATAGTAAGGCTGTGTATGAAATAGGGAAAAGCATGAGAGAGATGTATGTTGAAGACAGTCATAATACACTGCATGTAGTACAGAGGCATGGGGCACTGCATGTGATTGGGAAGCACGAGATAATGAATAGGCTAAGGTTGTTGCAGGTCTTGGGGTTGAATTTTGCTAAAACTGGAGAGTACAAAATCTGGTGCAGCTCTGCATAGAAACCAATCAGCTTCCATGTTTTATTGTTAAGAAGGGGGGAGGAGAAGGGAAGTGCCACCTGAGTATAGTGGTTAAAAGTAAACCTTTAATGCGCTAAAAGAGATGCACTTACAGAATAAAAACTTGTAACAGGCACATCAAGCAAGGCAATGGAGCAGGGCAGTCTATGTATTGGCATCTGTGCGGGTTCCATGCGAGAATCCTGGTTGGTGTAAGGTGGATGTAGTGCTTCTAATGGTGGCCACCAGGAAGCAGAATGCAGCATGAAACAAAACCGGAAGTGACGTCAGCAGAACAATAGATGGCAAACAACACACAAATACTGGGAGTCCAACCAATGTGTATATACATAGACAGCTCTAGCCCTCAATTTGAGGGGGGGGTGCAGTTATGAATTAACAATATATCAAAGGCAAAAAAAGAAAACAAACTGCTCCTTCATTATCTAATCAACTGTATATTTATTACAAATTTGTTTCATGACATTGTGGTGTCCAGACCCGCATCCTCCCACCCTCCCTCTCCCATTTCACTTAAAGGCTATTGTGCCCCTCAGGTAATCCCCCTCTGAGTATGTGGGGGGCTGATGACCTATGTATCCCACTGGGGGCACTCCCCTCTGTGGAGAGGTATCAGAGTGCCCTCACGGTAGACCTCCCCCTGCTGGACGGCCCAGCCATGTGTTTCCCCTATAGATGTTCTGACACTTGCTCCCCCCTACCTCAGTGAGGTGGAGGAGCCTCAGTGAGGTGGAGGAGCCAGCCACGCCAACTCCAGGCATCCCGGTCAATACATCCCCTCCCCTACCACATTCGGGTAGAGACCGACCACACATAGAAGGTCGGTCTCCCCACTCCTATATGGAGGTGTAGGAGGGAAAGCACAAGCTTCTATACACTCACCGTGTGGATACCTGAAGGGATTGGCTTCAAAGGTTTTTTCATCAGAGGACAGGATCCCATACAGCACAAATTTTTCCTTACCCAGATTGAGTCCCGGTGACAACGCATGGATTCACATCATCTGCCATACTGACTCAATCATTGGATGGAATTATACAGCCGCCAACAAGGAGCTCTGGTGTACCAACCATAATTGCATCTCAGGATCGACATTGGGTTGAGACCCTCTGGAAACAGATCTCCCCATTATTATACCTTCAAGTACAGCCAGGAATTCGACAAACTGTGAGTTACAATCATATGGTCAACACCCAGGCTTGGGACTCTCTACCGGGACATTGTATACATAGGTCACGGCGGGTAGGGGGGAGCAGGTGTCAGAACATCTATAGGGGAAACACACGGGGGCCGTCCAGCAGGGGGAGGTCTCCCATGAGGGCACTCTGATCCCTCTCCACAGAGGGGAGTGCCCCCAGTGGGATACATAGGTCATCAGCCCCCCACATACTCAGAGGGGATTTACCTGAGGGGCACAATAGCCTTTAAGGGAAAAGGGAGAGGGAGGGTGGGAGGATGCAGGTCTGGACACCACAAAGGGGTAAGAATCTATTGTCATGAAACAAATTTGTAATAAATATACAGTTGACTAGATAATGGAGGAGCAGTTTGTTTTCTTTTTTTGCCTTTGATATATAGAACAATAGACGGCCCTTCCGGTTTTGTTTCATGCTGCATTCTGCTTCCTGGTTGCCGCAGGAGAAATTAGAAGCACTGCATCCACCTTACACCAGCCTGGATTCTCGCACAGAACTCGCTCGGACGCCCATACATGGACTGACCTGCTCCATTGCCTTTCAATGGATGGGCCTGTTACAAGTTTTTATTCTGTGCATTTCTTTTAGTGCATTGCTTTCAACCACTACACTTAGGTGGCACTTCCCTTCTCCTCCCCCCTTCTTATCTTCATACAGAGCTGGCTTTACGCTAAGGATAGCTGCCGCCTTAAATATAGTTACCTGTTATATTGCACATATGGTGCAATGGACTTTTATGGACTGCGTACAAGTTTTGCACGGATTGGTTTTGTATTGCCTTAGTTTTAGCTTTAACCCTGCGCCAGAAAAACTGTGTTTATGTTTTATTGTCAAAGCTTTATTGACAAGCTGAAGTTAGAAGTAAGAAGCTGATTTGCTACCATCCACAGCTAAACTATATTTTGTTGGTGGTTTGACAAAGGGTAGGTCCTTGCTGCCTCAAAACATGTAGCCATGTCCCCACACCTTCCACGTCATCCTTTTGGAATCCCCCAGAATTGCTGTCCCGGATCCAGCCCCGGCTCATTTACAGACATCTGCTTCCCCACTCCAGCCTGCCAGCTGATCGCTGTACACCTCAGCTGCCTCACCTGCCTCATCGCTTACCGGCCACCATCAATAGCTACTTCACAGCCAGATGAACACCTTCCTTCAGCTGCATGACTATGTCTGTCACGTACCAGGTTGTGAGCCTAACGGTCGGGGGTGGCTTCTCCTATGACTCCGATTTGAGGGACCGCTGGAGTTGAGACAGTGGCCACAGGAGCACGTTGAGGTATGAGTGCCCGTAGAAGTCCTGGAGTATCCGACAGCAGGTGGTCAGGAGATGTGCTGGAAGGGTGCTGGAGACGGAGCAGGATACTTGAGGAGACCGGATGGACACAGGCACAACAGCAGCGTCAAGGACAAGCAAGTTCGGCAACAGGCAGGCAGCGAGGTACAGAGGGTCAGGCAGAAGAGTGGTCGGGACAAGCCGGGTTCGGGTGCAGGCGGATATCAGAGGAGTCAAGCAAGCCAGGTCAGATAACAAACAGGAACAGGTAGCAGATAGCAGGTAATCACGGGTAATGCTGTAGATCAGACAGCACCCGTTCTGAGGGTTAGCAGGGTTTAAATGGCCTGTTTGGCGCCGAGACGTGCGCACACACACACCAGCAGCATAAAAATGTTCAGATGGACCTTTCCTGTGGGGGATCATGCTGACGTTCTTCCTGACATTGCCCCCCCCCCCCCTTATGGGAAGCCTCCGGGTGCCCAGTTGGGTTCTTTGCGGGTGACTGCGGAGGAAGGCATTTACCAGGTTCTTGGCATGTAAATTTTGTTCGGGCTCCCAGGAATTTTCTTCTGGTCCGTAGCCCCGCCACTTAATCAGGTACTGTATTTGCCCTCTTCTCCTCCTGCAATCCAGTATAGCCTCCACTTTGAACTCTTCATCCCCATTGATAATCACGGGTTACATAGTTACATAGTCAGTGAGGTTGAAAAAAGACACAAGTCCATCAAGTCCAACCTATGTGTTTGCTTTTATGTCAGTATTACATTGTATATCCCTCAATGCTGTGATCCCTTAGGTGTGCATCTAGTAGTTTTTTTTATTTATCTATACTCCCAGCAGAAACCACTGCTTGTGGAAGAGAATTCCACATTCTCACTGCTCTTACGTAAAGAAACCTCTACGCATTTTAAGGTTAAACCACCTTTCCTCTATTCTTAGTGAATGGCCGCGTGTCTTTGTGTACTCCCTTGCGCTGAATAGTTTTGTCCCTATAGTGGGGTCACCAGTACAGTATTTGTACATTAAAATCATATCCCCTCTCAAGTGTCTCTTCTCCAGAGAGAATAAGTTCAGTGCTTGTAATCTTTCCCCATAACTAAGGTCTTGCAATCCCTTAATTAGCTTTGTGACCCTTTTCTGAACCCTTTCCAATAGCTGGACATCCTTCCTGAGGACTGGTGCCCAGAACTGGACCGCATAATCCAGGTGTGGCCTTACCAGAGACTTGTATAGTGGGAGAATTATTGATTTATCCCTGAAGTTAATCCCTTTCTTGATGCATGCCAACACTTTGTTGGCTTTGCTTGCAGCACCCTGGCATTGCATGCCACTGCTGAACCTGTTCTCTACTAGGACCCCTAGGTCTTTTTCCATTCTAGTTTCCCCCAGGAAACCCAAATGCATTATCTTACATTTTTCTTCGTTAAATCTCATTTGCCATTTGTCTGCCCACCCCATTAATTTATTCATATCTTCTTGCAAGGTTTCCACATCCTGTGGAGAGTTTATTGCCCTGCTTATCTTGGTATTATCCGCAAATATTGAGATTGAGCTCTTCACCCCATCCTCCAAATCATTTATGAATACATTGAAAAGGATTGGTCCCAGGACAGAACCTTGGGGAACCCCACTTTCTACACCAGACCATTCTGAGTATTCCCCATTTATCACCACCCTCTGGACTCTCCCCTGCAGCCAGTTTTCAATCCAGGTGCTCACCCTTTGATCCATGTTGAGGGATCTTAGTTTGTACAGTAAACGTTTATGGGGAACTGTATCAAATGCTTTTGCAAAGTCCAGATACACCACGTCTACAGGCCTTCCTTTATCTAGGTGGCAGCTCACCTCCTCATAGAAGGTTAATAGATTGGTTTTGCAAGAACGATTCTTCATGAAACCATGTTGATTACCACTAATGATACCGTTCTCATTACAATAATCATGTATATAATCCCTTATTATTCCCTCCAAGAGCTTGCAAATTATTGATGTTAAGCTAACTGGTCTGTAGTTCCCAGGGATATATCTTGGTCCTTTTTTATATATTGGTACCATATTGGCTTTCCTCCAGTCAGCTGGTATCATACCAGTCAGAAAACTTCTCTTAAAGATTAGGTACAAGGGTCTGGCAATAACTTGGCTAAGTTCCTTAAGGACCCTTGGGTGTAAGCCATCTGGGCCCGGTGACTTATTGGTGTTCAGTTTTTCAAGCCTATTCCTGATTTCACCCTCAGTCAGCCACAAGGGCGCTTCCTGTGATGTGGCATGAGGACCAGCATTGTAGTTCTGAATAATTGATCCCCCCGTTTCCTTTGTGAATACTGAGGAGAAAAATGAGTTTAACACCTTTGCCATTTCTCCATCCTCTGTAACCAAAATACCTTCATCACTCTTTATTGGGCCAATATGATCTGACCCTCCTCACTTACTATTTATATACTTAAAGAATTTCTTGGGATTCTTTTTACTTTCCTCAGCTATGTGTCTTTCATGTTCAACCTTAGCTGCTCTGATTGCACCTTTGCATTCCTTATTGCGTGTTTTGTAGTACTGAAAATCTGACTGAGACCCCTCCTCCTTGTATTTTTTTGAAGGCCTTCTTTTTTGCTTTTATGTGTGCCTTTATGTCGGAGTTAAGCCACCCTGGTCTTTGGTTAGCTCGTTTAATTTTATTTCCTGTTAGGATACACTGGCTAACACCTTTGTTTAGTATGTTATTGAAGCACTCCCATTTTTCCTCCGCATTCATTGTTCCTAGAAATTTTATCCCAGTTAACAACTTCCAGCAAGGAGTGTAGTTTCTGGAAGTTGGCTCTTTTAAAATTCAGTGTCTTTGTATTCCCCTTGCGTTTCCTATTTGTGTAATTTATACTAAAACTTATTGTCCTGTGATCGCTATTTCCTAGATTGCCCCTTATTTCCACGTCTGTGATCAGGTCTGTGTTGTTAGTAATCAGAAGGTCCAATAATGCTTTTTCTCTTGTTGGTACATTTACCATCTGACCCATGAAATTATCCTGCAGGGCATTTAGGAAATGGTGAGCCTTAGCTGAACGTGCAGTACCTTCCTCCTAGTCAATATCTGGATAATTAAAATCTCCCATTATAATAACACTTCCCATCCTAGCCACTATTCCAAATTGTGATAGGAGATCCCCCTCCCCCTCCTCCCTCTGATTTGGGGGCCTATAGCATATTCCCAGTAATA
>BLSH010524691.1:141180-160541 GCA_018402905.1 Glandirana rugosa | reverse complement strand
GTTCTGAATAATTGATCCCCCCGTTTCCTTTGTGAATACTGAGGAGAAAAATGAGTTTAACACCTTTGCCATTTCTCCATCCTCTGTAACCAAAATACCTTCATCACTCTTTATTGGGCCAATATGATCTGACCCTCCTCACTTACTATTTATATACTTAAAGAATTTCTTGGGATTCTTTTTACTTTCCTCAGCTATGTGTCTTTCATGTTCAACCTTAGCTGCTCTGATTGCACCTTTGCATTCCTTATTGCGTGTTTTGTAGTACTGAAAATCTGACTGAGACCCCTCCTCCTTGTATTTTTTTGAAGGCCTTCTTTTTTGCTTTTATGTGTGCCTTTATGTCGGAGTTAAGCCACCCTGGTCTTTGGTTAGCTCGTTTAATTTTATTTCCTGTTAGGATACACTGGCTAACACCTTTGTTTAGTATGTTATTGAAGCACTCCCATTTTTCCTCCGCATTCATTGTTCCTAGAAATTTTATCCCAGTTAACAACTTCCAGCAAGGAGTGTAGTTTCTGGAAGTTGGCTCTTTTAAAATTCAGTGTCTTTGTATTCCCCTTGCGTTTCCTATTTGTGTAATTTATACTAAAACTTATTGTCCTGTGATCGCTATTTCCTAGATTGCCCCTTATTTCCACGTCTGTGATCAGGTCTGTGTTGTTAGTAATCAGAAGGTCCAATAATGCTTTTTCTCTTGTTGGTACATTTACCATCTGACCCATGAAATTATCCTGCAGGGCATTTAGGAAATGGTGAGCCTTAGCTGAACGTGCAGTACCTTCCTCCTAGTCAATATCTGGATAATTAAAATCTCCCATTATAATAACACTTCCCATCCTAGCCACTATTCCAAATTGTGATAGGAGATCCCCCTCCCCCTCCTCCCTCTGATTTGGGGGCCTATAGCATATTCCCAGTAATACTTTCCCCCTGGTGTCTTCCCTTTGTAGCTCTACCCATAAGGCTTCAACTTCCTCCCCAGAACCACTAGTAATGTCATCTCTCACATTCATCTTTATGTCATTTTTTTATATACAGGCATACCCCTCCCCCCTTTTTGCCCTCCCTATCCCTGCGATATAGGGAATACCCCTGAATGGTAGCCAGCCAATCACGAGAGCTGTTGAACCAAGTCTCCGAAATTCTCACAAAATCAAATTCCTCCTCATACAGTAGCAGCTCTAGTTCTCCCATCTTGTCTGCCAGACTCCTGGCATTAGTGAATAAGCCACGTAGTTTTGTCTGGACGCCTACTGTTTCCTTGCTGGGTATTCCTTGTCTGCGTATTGGACTTGTTACACTACTTGCCTCGGGTTTAGCCTCCTTGTCTGGCCTATCACTCCTATCCCCAATACTACCCGCTGGACTCTGTTTCCCTCTGGCTATTAGTAAGTCTGGACCCTCTGGGCTCTGGTGGTCCTGTTTCGCGATTCGGGAAAGAGTCCAGAACCGCTGGCTTCAATAGTGATACATGGAACACTGGCTATATCCTGAGGTTTTCTGGTAGTGCCAGCTCATAGGAGACTTCGTTGATCCTCCTTTTTACTGGAAAGGGTCCTATGAACCTAGGGCCCAGCTTCCTCGATGGGCACGCCAGCTTCAGGTTGGTCGTGGCCAGCCACACTAGGTCTCCTATTTGTAAGGCCAACTCCCCTTTTCTCTTTTTATCAAAGGCCCTCTTGTTGTCTTCCTGCGCCCTGCCCATAGCTTCCTGCAACAGCTTGTTGTTGCGGCAGAAGAAGTCTAGGGTGCTTTGAACAGCAGGGATCGAAGATTCTGGGATGAGGTCCAGAGGGAACGTAAGATGGGAGTCATGGTTTGCAAAGAATGGGGTCTGCTTGGTGGCTGAGTGGCATGAATTATTGTAAGAAAACTCCGCCATTGGCAGGAATGACACCCAATCTTCTTGCACAAAAGACGTGAAACAACAAAGATACTGTTCTAGGGTCTGGTTTGTTCATTCCGTTTGCCCGTTAGACTGCGGGTGATAAGCGGTGGACAGGGAGAGTCTTTTCTTTAGGGATCCACACAGTGCCTTCCAGAACTGGGAAGTAAATTGCACTCCCTGGTCAGACACGATGTCTATGGGTACACCGTGGAGCATGACAATTTCCTTTATAAATACCCGGGCGATCTCTATGGCCGAGGGTGTACCCTTCAGGGCAGGAAATGGTCCATCTTTGTCAGCCAGTCCACCACAACGAAAATAGCTGTACAGCCTTCGGAGGGGGGCAACTGCTCTATAAAGTCCATAGAAAGCATGGTCCATGGTCGGCAGGGTACAGGCAGGGGTTTTAGCAAGCCCCAGGCTTTGTTCCGGGGGTTCTTGTTCCGGATGCAGGTGATGCAAACATTTATGTCGTTTTTGCAGTCCTTTGCCAGGTTGGGCCACCAGAAGGTGCGCTGCACCAACTCCAGGGTCTTGCGGGTTCCGAAATGCCCTGCTAAGGGGTGGTCATGGCAGAGTCCCAGGACAGTGACTCGGACCTCTTCTGGAACAAAGATCAGCCCTCCTCTCCACAAGAGGCCCTCTCGGGCCTGTAGATTATCCCTGATGGAACTGGGGGTTCCTACAGATGCTTGCTTTAGCTGCCATAGGAGATCCCTCTGAAGTTCCCTGCTGGCAGGATGGTGTCAGGTACTGCAGGGTCCTTAGCATCCTCGTACATCCATGAAAGGGCATCGGGCTTACCATTCTTGGACCCCGGCATATAGGTGATGTAGAAAGAGAACCTTGTGAAGAACAGCGCCCACTGGGCCTGGCGGGGTCTCAGGCGCTTAGCAGATTTAAAGTATTCAAGGTTCTTGTGATCTGTGTAGATCAATATCGGATGTGCTGCCCCTTCCAGCAGGTATCTCCACTCCTCTAGGGCGGCTTTGATAGCCAGGAGTTTCCGGTCACCCACGTCACAGTTCTTTTTGGCTGGGGCAAGTTTCCTTGAGAAAAAGGCCACCGGAGGAACTAAGCTCTTGAGACCAGAGCGCTGGGAGAGGACCGCCCCCACTGCACTTTCTGAGGCGTCTACCTCCAAGATATAGGGAAGGGCTGGATTGGGGTGGCACAGCACAGGAGCGGACGTGAATAGCCCTTTTAGTGTCTCAAAGGCAGACTGGGCTTCAGGAGACCAGTGGAACTGGTTACCTTGCTTAATGAGCTGGGTAATGGGTGTGATGATGCCTGAGAAATTCTTAATAAACTTGTGGTAAAAGTTCAAAAATGCTACAAACCGCTGGACTCCCCTTTTATCCGTGGTGCTGGCCATGACAGGATTGCCGTTACTTTTTGGGGATCCATTTTAATGCCTTCGGGGAAAGGATATGACACAGGAACTGGATGTTCTGACGCTCAAACTCGCACTTCTCGGGTTTGGCGTAGAGACGATGTTGGCGTAGGCGGCAGAGAACATCCTTAACGTGCTTCTGATGGTCTTCCAGGGAAGAGGAAAGGATAAGGATATCATCCAGATAGGCTATGACAAAGATATCCAAGAAGTCTCTGAGAATGTAATTTATAAAAAACTGAAAAGTAGCCGGAGCATTACATAAGCCGAAGGGCATAACGAGATACTCGTAGTGGTCGAATCTGGTGCGGAATGCTGTTCTCCACTCATCTGCTTCCCTTATGTGGTTGAGATTGTACGCCCCTCTCAGATACAGCTTAGTAAAAATAGTAGCGGAGCGCAGTCTCTGGAAAAGTTCTGGCACCAAAGGAAGCGGGTAACGGTTCTTCACTGTGACTCTATTCAAGTCCCGGTAGTCAAAAGTTTAGGAGATGGGAGGAATATCCCAAATGAAGACTATCCCCCTGGACTTTTAGGGCAGACGTAATAGAAAAGGTAATAAAAAGAAAAATTGGGGTATGATAACAATTTTTTACATTTTATTTATACATAGTAGATAAAAATAAAGTGAACAAGAACATTAGGACACAAATTCGTCACTTTACCAATACACAGACAGAGACAAAGTACATAATGTGATGTATAAAAATACAGATAACAAAAATGTGTTTAAGGTACCACAATTAACAGCATAGAAGAAAATTAGCCTTGATGCATTTGAGATTTGCAAATTTGTACTAATTTTGTACTAATTGGACATGGCAGCCTTCTTTGTCTATTCATCACCACTTCCCCTTTAATTGCATTATACAAGTCCCGGTAGTCAATACAGGGTCGAAGGGTGCGATCCTTTTTTCCACGAAAAATATTCCCGCACCGACAGGAGAGCTGGAAGGGGGGATTAACCCCTTCTGCAGGTTCTCATCGAGGTATTCCTCCAGAGCTCCCAGTTCCTTTTCGGACAGCAGGAAGATCCACCAAAAGGGGATTTCGGCCCTGGGAAAGAGCTTGATCAAGCAATCGTAGGGCCGATGTGGGGGAAGTGAGTCTGCTCCTTGCTTACTGAATACATCTAAGTACTCATGGTAGTCCCTGGGCACCCTTTGGCAGAGTTCATGATCCGAGTCTAGATGCAGCAGAGTCAGAGGTGGTGGTGCTGGAGCAGGGAGACAATGTTTATGGCAATATGGGGACAAAAACTGGATAAGCCCGGATTTCCAATTGATCTGTGGGTTATGGGCTTGGAGCCATGGCAGGCCCAAAATGACTGGGAACAGGGGTGAGGTTATTGCATCTAAACGTAACAGTTCCTGGTGGTCCTAGAGGGTGGTGGTCAGTAGAGCTGGGGTCTCCTTAACTACCAGTCCTGATTAAATCTGAGGCCAGGAGCACCGTTCCTTGGGATGGAGAGGAATACCGTGTTTAGCTGCAAAATCAAGGTCAATGAAACAACTGCAAGCCCCCGAGTCAATGATGGCGGTAACTGAAACTATTCTTCCGGGTAGTTGAAAAGACATGGAAAGGGCAAGGTGGGCCGATCAGGCTGGCAGGAGTGAGGGTTCTATGGAGGAGCCGAGGAGGCCCTTTTGTTGTTTGGCTGGGCAGTTGTGCACGCAGGCGACGGTCAATCTGAATGGAGAGCATAATCAGATCATCCAAGGAACTTGGGACTCCCACACGGGCCAACTTGTCCTTGAGGTCTTCTGACAGACCCAGGCGAAATTGATGTCACAAGGCTGTATTATTCCAGCTGGTATAAGCACTCCACCGTGGGAAGTCAGTCACATAGTCCTTGGCGGTTCTATCGCCCTGCTGAAGGGCGTGGAGCGCGGATTCAGTGGTGGCGGACCATTGAGGGTCATCAAATAGCTGTGAAATTGCTTGGAACAGCAAGGACAGGGTATTCAGGTGTCACTGGTCTCCAATAGGCGTTGAGCCCAGGTTTGGGGTTCCGCTTGCAGCAGAGATATAACAAACCCCACCTTGGTATATTCCGACTGGAAAATCTGTGGCTGGAGTGAGAAATAGAGCTGGTAGGCATTTAAAAAGGCTCTGAATTTGGACCGGTCCCCAGAGAATCTTTCAGGGGTTGGCACCCGGGGCTCTGAAATGGGCATCACAGTAGTGGGATCAAGCCTGGTTATAGTTGCAGAGCCGGAAGTGGTAACTAGAACTTGCTCCTCGAGGAGGGCGTGTTTTTCCTGAAGGGCCCTGATGGCTTGTGTGAGGTCCAAGAGGTGTTGGTTGACCTCATGTAGACCAGAGCCCCCCTGCAGGCTCAGCCATGGCTGTCTGATACTGTCACGTACCAGGTTGTGAGCCTGACGGTCGGGGGTGGCCTCTTCTACAACTATGACTGGAGTTGAGACAGTGGCCACAGGAGCACAGTGAGGTATGAGTGCCCGTAGAAGTCCAGGAGTATCCAACAGCAGGTGGTCAGGAGATGTGCTGGAAGGGTGCTGGGGACGGAGCAGGATACTTGAGGAGACTCGATGGACACAGGCACAGCAGCGGAGTCAGGGACAAGCAGGTTTGGCAACGGGCAGGCAGCGAGGTATAGAGGGTCAGGTAGAAGTGTGTTCGGGACAAGCCAGGTTCGGGTGCAGGTGGATATCAGAGGAGTCAAGCAAGCCGGGTCAAATAACAAACAGGAACAGGTAGCAAATAGCAGGTAATCACGGGTAACGCTGTAGATCAGACAGCACCCGTTCTGAGGGTTAGCAGGGTTTAAATGGCCCGCCGAGACGCGCGCACACACGCACCAGCCGCATAGAAATTCTCAGATGGACCTTTCCTGGGGGGAATCATGCTGGCGATCTTCCTGACAACGTCCAATCCCACTGACCCAGCCGCTACCCTGCAAAGCGCTGCAGTTCTTCCATCAGGACATGATTTTAGTCTTAATTCTCCATTAAAATGTGAGTGCAAATTTTAATGTATTCCTTGTATATACTTAGTGCTAACATCTACACTCAGATGGTGACGCTTTGAACGCGTTTCCTTTTAACCAGATTTTGCACTCTTCAGTTTCAGTAAATCAATCCAATTGTGTAGATTAGATAGCTGTTAAACATGTTGCGGAGTGTTGGAAGACATGATTGGATAATTGGTGATTGGTGATTCTTTACTCCTTTAGTAAATCTGCCTCATTTTGTGTGATAGAGTTGTGACTTATTGCATGTAATAAAGGTATTTGAAACACTGCATGCAAAAGATGGGTGCAAGGCACGGTATGCAATGCAGATATAAGATACGCTACATGTAACAGAGGGGGACAGAGAACTAAATCTACCATGTAGCACTGCATGCAACATATAGGTGTAGCATTTTGTGCCCACCTTATGACAATATATAGAGAAAAAAGGAGTGGAGCTGCAGGATTTGTTGTTTTGCTTATGGGATTCCTGTGAAGAGGAGGTATGGCTAGGTTTAGATGTACAGCTAAATTGCAGTGCCTCTGAAAAGCATTCTATGTTTAAATTGCTTTTCAAAGGTATTTGACAGGCATTAGGGAGGTGAAACGATGCTTCCTTACCACCTCTTTTGACCCCGTAAATGTTGCACCAATGAACACACAGTTGCAGGGCATTTGAAGTGCATGCTCATTCGCTTGGAAGGTTTGCAATCACCTTGGGTACAAAGCAAAGCATTGTGACCACAGCACATGAACACCCCTATCTGATGTCTTTGCAACTTACAGTGGTGTAGTTGGGGGGCAAGAACACACTGTAATAAATCTCAGCAATAACATGTATATTGAGGAATGAATAATGCAAAAAGTATGAATATTCCTGGTGGCATGGATACCAGAGAGTATGAAGTGTCCACCAGATCTCACTGGTGGTATGGACACTGGGGAATAAGGTATGTGTGCAGAAATACCAGATCTCACTGGTGACATGGACACTGAGCTGTGTGTGCAGGGCAGCAGGTCTCTTTGAAAGTATGGACAAATAGGAGTGTACTAATTGTGTTAAGTGAGCAATATGTGCTGTATATTAGATTTCACTGATGGAATGGACACCTGGGAGTGAGCTATGTGTCTGAAAATAAAGACCTCATTGGTAACATAGACACAAGGAAGTTAACAGGATGTGCTGGAGACCTGCACCACCTGGTGGTATGGACACCTAAGAGTGAGCTACATTTGCTGAATTGCAGATCTTTTGAGTTACATGGACATCGGAAGTGAGCAGTGTGTGCGGGAGATTAGATGTCACTGGTGAAGTTCAGATCGGTTGAATGAAATGGACAGCAGGAGTAGTGTATGCTGGAGAACATGTTTCACTGGTAATATGGAGACCTAGCAGTGCACTATGTGTGCAGAAGAGCAATTGTAATTAATGGTATTGACACCAAGAAGTGGAAATTGCATGTCACTTGTGGTAATAACACCAGAGATTGAGCTGTGTGTGCATCAGAGCAGGTCCCACTAGTAGTATTAACTAAGGGGCTGTGCTGTGTGTTCATTCAGATCTCACAAGAAGCAGCCTTTTTACTATTTACCATTATCATGAAGCCTTAGCCAAAAAAAGGACTTGATGTTCCAAAGAGTGATTTTAAGTACCGCTTAACTGGTGCCTGGCATATTGTGGAGTGAATTTTTAGTATTATAGCCAACAAATGACACTTTTTACACACTGCAATGCAGGTGGACCCCTCCCATGTTGATAATGTCATAAAGACTATACTTGTGCTTCACATCATTGTGAAACAGAGGGAGGGTTTCATCTTTGAGGATTCTCCTTGATAAAGTCATGTGGATAGGTGACGAAACGTACGTCAGGGCAGGACCTAGTGATGTCAGCATGCCCATGCAGGAAGTTTTTGTGTACTGCCAGCTGGCTGCTGCTGCTACCACAAAAGTGATCCTAAAAGGGGCTGCACATCCATACAAGTATCCCCAACTTTTCCTGGGTAAAGACAATATCCGTAAGGTTGAACAGTCCTGCATCTATTTTACTCTTTTTCTTTTCTCCCCCCTCTACATCCTCTCTTTCTTCGTCTTCTGGACGATGTGTGTTTTGGGGGTATTGGGGGTACCCTTGTTGGTATTGGTTGGGTGGGACAATTTTGAAGGGTTCTCTCCATTCCCCCCCCTGTGTATGTCCATACAAGTGTGATATGTGTCAACTGTGCACAGGAACATGTGAGTTTTTTAGCTGTTTTTTTAAATAAACGATTCAGCACTATGTCAGTTTTCCTTTAATGCTTTATGAGTGCTGCCAGTGCGGACCACCTAGGACCGTCTGCATGGATAAGTCTATATCTGCTCATCAAGGGATTGTTTGTGCCCCTTAAAGGGGAAGGCGCATGGTGACCAGGCTTGGTCTTTTATGGAGGTGATGGCATTAATGTGAAGGTGGAGGGACACAGGAGGTGTTGTTTACCTGCACAATATTCATGGATTCATACTTTGGACTTTTATTCTCACCTCAAATTATGTATATGTTTACACGGGTACCAGCAGATGTATCTGATCTCTATGCACTAGCACTTTATTACTGTATGGATTTCTTGAGGAGATATATTTACACACTGTTTGTTGTACCATCATAGTGGTTGTTATTAGTGTTTTATACTCATTATTTGTAATTTCATTTTGTATCATATTAATTTGTGTGTTGCACGTAGGAACTTTATGGCCTCATAGACACGGACGTTTTTTGACGCTGGCGTTTTTTGCAGCTCTCCCTGTTAGTCAATGGCCCCATAAAAACGCCAACGTTTTTGAGCTGTAGATGGCGTCGGCATTAGTGAGCTGAAACTAGAACCCACGGCCAGCGCGTTCTGAGGCTGTAACGTTTTGCCATTTTTTGACGCCGACGCCGCAAAACGCCAACTAATATTGTACTGGCGTTAACCGGAGTTTTTTTCCTTGACCTCTTGTTTATTTAGCCCGATGTTTTGTTTATTTTTTAAGAAACGTCCGTGTGTATGAGGCCTATAAGTTAAAGAGAAGCGCTCTACCGAACGCATAGTTGATATTTACATGTAAGCGCTGAGCAGTGGCGGTGGTCAATAATGTCCATGTACTTTTATTTACAAAGCTTTTTTTCCTAAACTATGACGTGACAACAGGCCCTACCTTTGAAAATATATTAATCCTCTCTCTGCCAGGTCTGTACGTTGTGCGGCCCTGACAGCGGGGGATTTCACATAAGCCTCCTGCGCCCAAAGTATTGTGGGCTCTGCTTGCCCATCTGTGGGCCCAGGACCAACATGGCGGGTGTGAGCAGGTGGAGGGGAGGGAAAAGAGTGGACACATGCCCGATCTCCTCCCCTTCTTGCTGTGACCCAGAAAGCAAAGTGTATGACGTCACTTCCGGGTCACCTGTCACTTTCCCTGGCTAGCAAAGCTGGAAGAGAATGTATCAGAATGCCCAAAGGCCTGCATGTCTCATTAAGGAGAACCAGTCACCTAAAAGTCATCACATAGGGGACTTTGTGTCCTCTATGTGATAAAAAAAAGGTAAGCATAAAAAATCAACTTGAGTACATTTAGCTTGCCCATACATGGTGGGAATTTCCGCCGGTTCCTGCTGACCCAGCCAAGATTTGAATTGTCTATGGCCAGCCTTAGTCACTTAGTGGAAACATGCCAGGGTCCAGAAACAAAGAAGAGCATTCTGCTGTCAATAGCTGAAACCCAACATGTCAGTTTTTTTGCCACTGAACTGGATTTACAGTGGTTTAGGAGTGGCAGAATCCCAGAAACTAGCCCAAAATATCCCTGTTAGAAAATTAGACTCCTCAAGGTTTTTGGCAAGAGGTATAACTTGGACCCTGAACACCAATTTTTCAGAATACTATTGGCAGCAAAATTAGGAGAAAAATTGAAATACAACATTTTCACCTAGAGAGTAAATACACTTCTGTAGGTGTTCCCCATACCACTCTTCTAAATAAATGTATTCCATGAAATGTACAAAATACCTGTGTCATCAGTGATGTCATTACGTTGCATATACATTTATGCTTTTTATTTATTTTTTTTTGTCCTACCCCCTCTGTTTTTGTCCTGAAGAAGCAGGCAACTGCGAAACAGCTTGAGGCTGACAACCTACACATTCATATCTTCTCTGGAGCGGTTTCCCAGGTAGTAATGACCCCAATGTTGGGGGTATAGCAACCGTCAAGAGGGACAAATCTGTACTTTGTGTGTTTAAATGGCTTTTTATATTGTGTTGTTGATCATATTTATATAAATAAAATGTATTGCTTTTTAAAAAAAAAAACGTTATAATGTCCTATGATGGTACGGTTAAAATCCTGTTGCCCCACCTCTCAATTCAAGAGCGTAAATTCAGTGATGAATTTTGCAAGCACATTTATGGTATGGTAAAACTGCTTCCAACAGTATGTTCAACCAGCTTTCCCATGCCCAATGATACCATATAATTATGTCTTAGTCACGTGGCAAGGCACAGAAGGGAGCACATACTTGTTGTTAATAACTGAAAACCTCCTTGTTGTTTTTTAATTTTTTTGCCTTTTCCCAAAATATTTATTTTGAAAATGAATGTACAAATACTTTTAAGAACCAGTTCTCTTAATACTGAGCATTTATGAAACAGCTTGTAGCAAAGAATGACTGATGCATGGCCATTCCTTAAATATTACAAAGGTATACAATCATCTGACAAAGTAACTTCTCAAATAAAGCAACACAAAAAAAAAATAAAATAAAATAAAATAACCTGTTTATTTTATTTTTTATTTTTTTCCATGTTGAATTTTTAGCAATGCATGGCTGCAATGAAAAATTAATGGCTGTAGGTGGGTGTACGGTGGTACTCATCTAAACATGAAAATGCCTGGGGAATACCTGATAATACCACCAATATTGCCTGTTCTAAAAAAGGCACAGTTGCTAGCTGAAATGTGTAGTGGGGAACACAAAGCTATTAGTATTCTTGGGGCATTTTTTGGACTTAATCCAGCTTAGGTTCTCTGTCTCATGTGATAGGGTGTGATAATATGACTATGGTCAATTAATAGTAGTAGCTAAAACCATTGATGAGTAGTAGAGGTGACATAGAATCAGGACACAAAATACTTCTGAGGAGACTTGGGGCAATTTTCCCTATTCATGTGCCCAGGCATGCTTGCAGATGACTGCAGATGGGCACAGCGTTGGATCAAGATCGTGCTCAGGTGAGTATACAGGGGGAATAGGGGGCAATACAAATACAGGTACATGTTTTACCTTAAGTAGGGAATGCATTAAGGTAAAAAATAATAAGCCTTTGGAACCAATTTAAGAAGTCAAAGTCAAAGGTTAGGCTAGGGATACCGTAATCAAAAATAGAAATATATTCAGTGCAAATCAGAAGTGAAAATGATATATCATAGCAGGCTGTACACTTTAAGGTTAAAATCACAACACCTCATACAGACTTATTGACAACATAAGTTCATATAAAATTCTAATGAAAAGTCCACATGAAACCGATGTTCCTTTGTGAACAATCACTGATTACAGAGTGATTCAAGATGGAATCATGCAGGTGCGCTGTGCTCTGTACCACCACCAACAACACACACAGCGGCTCACCTCACTGATTAGACCAGAGGGTCCAATACTCACATTCCCCACACTGGGTACACAACTCCTCCTATCGCAACCAATGGAGACCCGGTAGTGGCAATGGATCTCAATCCACGGTACATATAGGGGATACACTAAAGAAATAGTCTAAGCAAATCTAGTGCTTTCTGCATAACTGCTAAAATATATTAAGTATAAAAGCAATTGCACTCACAAAGCCGACACTCATCCAGAGTGCATGGAAAAAACATAGATTACAATCAACATAGGAGCTGGTCACAGGTGACATCATACGTAGCTCCTCCCCCATACATGTTATATCCTGGATGGGACTTCATCAGTGGTAATGAGGCCATGTATTCTACATGCACATTTATACATTCCTGGCTCCATGGCAACCAGATGCCAGCTCATGGAGAGTAATTAAACATCACAAATAATCTGTGTACATAGACGGAGCTTGTTAAATAGGTCACTATAGTAACCCATCCGCTGCAGATAGTGACCATTTGAGCTACAACGACTCCCCCTAATGTCCTTACAACAGAATTAACAACTTAAATATAAAAATATAAGGATAATCCCAGTTACAAATTCACATACTTTTAAAATTCACCTTTATAGCGATTGGTGCAAATAGCACATATTTACGAGAACCCCTAAATGGGCTAGATAATATAAATAATAAATAACGTATTGCATCACCCCACGGCCATCTTTTGACAATAAATATAATACAAAAAATACAAGTTAAAATTCATAAGAAAATAAACATTTGACATTTCGTTGTATCGGATTTGACAAAATATACTTCTTGATCCTCAGAGACCGAATATATTTTTGAACACTAATATAAGTTTGGAATATATTGAAGTTCCTTACAGGGGCAAACTTAAGACCCTTATCAATGACTCTAATCTCTTCCTCTGTTAACGGAACGCCACTGAGATTAAATATTCCTGTGCCTAATGGGGCCTTTGCCTTTTGCCCCCCTACCCCCGTTTCCCCTCTGTCTTTTCTTTTTCACTGATTTTTCTCCTTACTGAATGGGTGTTTGTTAGGGGTAATCCTTCCATGTAGGCATTTGGGGCTGATGTCCCCTCCAGGGGGTCAAGGATTGTGGGGGCGGTCCCCTCCTCGGGGACCATTGTGACCCTAAAAAATCACCCCGTTTCCTTGATATTCCTGTAAAGGTGCAAATCTATTTTGTACTGGTATAGGGCCAACTCTAATCTATGAAGTGGCTCCCCCAGAGTAATATCGATTTCCTCTATTTTGAATAGAAGAATTCTGGAATTCCCCCCTTTGTGGCGGACCCTGCCCTAAAGGAAGATTGAAAACTATTCCCTCCCCCTCTTTTTGTGTCCCCTATGTGTTCTTCCCATTAGGTTCTGGGGACCACTTGCCCCACTATACTCAGAGTAGGGGGATACTCATCCCTCCCATTCATCTCTACGACAGATTCTTGAAGGGCAGTGCCAATGTACATACCATTATCCAATGACGGAGTTGCTGCAGGAACATCAATCACAAGTTTATTAGGATTCTGCCATTTATAGATGTTATTATCACCAAAGTCTTTCAAATCCCGCAGGATTTTTTCTTTCCTTATCCTGTGGTTTCTTATCCCACTTAGCAAGCTTATTTTTCAATTCTCCTGACAGACGATTAAACTCTTGGTTGTCTTTAAGGAGTTCAATTTTATCTTTAATTTCCTTTATCTGTTTTTCTAACCTCTGTTTTTTAGTTTGTTTACGTGAAAACAAAAATTGAATCAACTCGAACTCCTTACTCGTAAAGAATCCCCCCCCATTTTTTTTTTATAGATAACTCATCCTCCAATCCATCATTGGGTGGGATATCACACCTCAATCGTCTGGGGATAATTTTTACAGATAAGTACTGTTCAAAGGACACCATGTCCCACCATACTTTTTATCTTTTTTTCAAATAAATACCCCTGTCTCCTAAATAGGTGGGATAAATCATCCGGGTAATTATTAGAGACAGTTTCACAAAAAACCTCTTCCAACTTAATTTCTTTGTCCTCCAGATATTGGAACAGATCCATGACACGCAGCTAAATAAAATGGGAATTTAAGTAAACTGTAATCAAAAACAGAAATATATTCAGTGCAAATCCGAAGTGAAAATTATATATCATAGTAGGCTGTACACTTTAAGGCTAAAATCACAACACCTCATACAGACAGATATTTATTATTTATATTATCTATCCCATTTGTAAATATGTGCTATTTGCATTAACCGCTATAAAGGCGAGTTTTAAAGGTATGCAAATTTGTAACAGGGATTATCCCTATATATTTATGTTTAAGTTGTTAATTCTGTTGTAAGGACATTAAAGGGTGCCGTTGTAGCTCGAATGGTCACGATCTTTAGCGGAGGGTTACTATAGTGACCTATTTAACAGGCTCCGTCTATGTACACAGATTGTTTGTGATGTTTAATTACTCTCCATGAGCTGGCATCTGGTTGACATGGAGTCAGGAATGTATAAATATGTGAATAGACTATGTGGCCTGGTTCCAGCTGATGAAGTCACTTAGAGCAGTGTTTTTCAACTCCAGTCCTCAAAGCAGACCAACAGGTCATGTTTTCAGGATTTCCCTCAGATGAAACAACTGTGGTAATTACTAAGGCAGTGAAACTGATCAAATCACCTGTGCAAACTCATGGAAATCCTGAAAACATGACCTGTTGTTGTGCCTTGAGGACTGGAGTTGAAAAACACTGACTTAGAGAATGTAATGTGTATGGGGGAGGAGCTACGTTTAACATCACCCACGAACATCTTATGTTGATTGTAATCTATGCTTCTTCCGTGCACTCTGGACGAGTGGCGGCTTTGTAAGTGCAATTGCTTTTATACATAATACAGTTTAGCTGTTATACAGAGAGCACTAGATATTTCTTTATTGCATCCCCTATATGTACCGTGGATTGAGAGCCATTGCCACTAACAGGTCTCCATTGGTTGCCATAGGAGGAGTTGTGTCCCCAGTGTGGGGAATGCAAGTATTAGACCATCTGGTCTAATCAGTGAGGTGAGCGGCTGTGTGTGTTGTTAGTGGTGGTACAGAGCACAGCGCACTTGCATGATTCCATCTTGAAGCACTCTGTAATCATTGATTGCTCACAAAGGAGCATTGGTTTCATATGGACTTTTCATTAGAATTTTTATATGAATTTATATCTAGTGCTGCACTTCTGTTGTCAATTAGGCTAGGGATAGGTTAGTTTTTGGTTTTCAGGCATTTTAGTACACTCAGTGGTGACATCATTAACATTAACAGCCTTTGAACTCATTCAATTAAACAAGCAATAGCAAAGTGCAATAACCAATTAACAAGAATGAGGTGCTCTGCAAAATAGTAAATGATCACTATGTATGTTTTCTTTTGAATATTTTTCTAAAGGCAGACTTCACATCCTCATTTTTCAAAGAATATATCAATGGGTTTACCAATGGTGTCCCAGCAGTGTACAAAAGTGTAAACAGTTTATCATAACTGTTGGTGGGCATAGAGATGGGGCGTAGGTACAAACAAAAGATGGTGGTATAGTAAAGGATTACAATTATTAACTGAGATGAGCAAGTTGAGAAAGCCTTTTGTCTCCCTGAGGCTAAATGGATATTCAGTATAGCTCTAATGATATAAATATAGGAGATCATTGTAGAAAACAAAGAAGGGAGACAAAAGATTGCAGCTTCTATTAGCATCAAGTAGTCTATAAAGGTAACATTGTTACAAAACAGTTGGACAAAGGCTCGTAGGTCACAGAAGAAGTGGTTGATTGTGATTGTTTTAAAACATGAAAATCCAGAAATAGAAATAATAAGATAAAGAGGGTCCCCAAATCCCAACAGAAAACTGGTAAGTGACATTAAACAGCATGGTCTGCTGGTCATGATCAGAGGATATCTTAATGGGATGCAAATGGCAACATAACGGTCAAAGCTCATAGCTGCCAATACAAATACCTCACAGTTCACAAAGGAAACATATAAATACAGCTGAGCTACACATGCTTTGTAGGAAATGGTTTGGTCTCCAATAAGATAGGACTTGATGACAGTACACAGAGTGGTGGTTGCATATGACACGTCCAGAAGGGAGAGATTCACAAGGAAGAAGTACATGGTTGTGTGAAGTTTAGGGTCTGAACAGACTAGTAAGGAAGCTGTTAGGTTTCCAAATAGGATAAGAACAAAAATCAATAAAATAATAAGTGAGAAAGTTTTCTGCCATATTGGGTGTTCTGATACACCCATAAGAATAAAAAAAGGCACATAACTATTGTTCTTTATTTCTATGGCATTAAAGAGACCCTGCTGCTAAAATTGGAAAAAATGATAATAAAAAAAATACACTTTAGATTATTTTTTCTTATTTTTTTTTCTTTTTTTTATCACTTCTAAGCTACTTATCATATACTTTTAATTAAGGACATCACGCATATGTTAGCTCTGTATGGTACTTCTTTTTAAAGCATTTAATTTTTCTGACTTTTATTGCAGTTAACATAGTTAATTTATGTAGTACAAATAATATCTACTACTTTATCAACTTTGGAATATATTACACTAGTACTACTCCAAACACATTATAACATACTTGAATCTGCATTATACAATGTAATCTAAAATGCTGATTTCTATAAATTAGTTCACAACAATAGATGAAATACTCACATCAATAAATGTTTCAAATAGAGAGAGAAAGAAAGAGAACTGGGGGGGGGGCGTGAGAAAAGGGACAGAGAGAGGTATAGTGAGAAGAGAGTAAGAGGCAAAGAGAAGGAGAGAAGGATGGATGGACAGATTGAGCATGGGACAGGGAAAGTGATGGGCAGAGAGAGTGAGAAAAAGACAGAAAGACAGAAAGAGATGTAGGCGAATAACTACATTATTTTCACCAACAGAATGAGGCCTACAAGACAGCTTGGGAGTGCTGGAGAAATACAGTGCAACATGGGCACCCTCCATCAACAAAAAGAAGACAAAATCATGGTGTTTCAAAGGAAGAACACAAAACAAGTCAAGAGATGTTCCTTTATATTAAGCAACTTCACTTTTGATGAATCTAATATCTACACATACCTCAGCCTAGAAGCTAAGCAAAAGTTTTAAGCCAACCATAGAGGTCCTGAAAGGCAAGCCATGCAGAAATGCAGAGCCTTCAACTCCATCCAGAGACAGGTGTACCACCTAAAACACTAGTAAAAGTCTATCCTAAAACATCATGTTAATTCTCCTTTATGGCAGTGAAGCACGGGGCCCTGTCACCTACTTAAACTAACCCAAATGAGACTCCAGCCCAAAATAAATATTTCATTTTAAATTCTGCCAGTGCCACCTCCCAACAATGCAGTTGCTCAGAGCTTAGTAAATGGGGTAAAGCTTCACTTTACAAAGAATACCCAATCGCATGCAAGAAGCATTTTCTCAAAAAACTGTATATTTGCTTGCACATGATTGGGTGCTGGAATTCAGGAGAGTTTCCCCTCTTTTACTAATCTCTGGAGCAACTGGACTTGCAAAGTGCACAGTCTATTTGCTTTTAGTGAATACATACACTACAATACGATACTATTTCTTGACCGATCTCCTATACACTTGTATTATCCTTTACTGATAACAATGGCTAGGATTAATTTCTTCCATCTCCACCCCCACCAATACAACCCAAAACTGCTCTTTAATTGCTTTGTGAATACTAAATTGTACAGTATTTTGTTCTGCTAACAATGGTTATGTGATTTTGAAAAATGTGAAAGAAGGAGAGAGAGGGAGAGAGAGAGAGAGAAAGAGAGAGAGAGAGAGAGAGAGAGAAAGAGGGAGGGAGAGAGAGAGAGAGAGAGAGAGAGAAAGAGGGAGAGAGAGAGAGAGAGAGAGAGAAAAGAAAGGGTAAGAAAAACACTCACATTTACTGTATATCAGTTTCAATTTCCAAGCCAAAAACTAGCAACTAAAAGAGATTCCTAAGCATGCCAAATGTGCTATGAATATCACCAAGTGTACTGAGCATAAAATCAACATTTTCAATATACCTTAGGTGGTGGAGTCATGTCATACAGCATACTAAGGGATCCAATCAGGTCCTGCAATTTTAAATAGCTTAGAAGTTACTGTTGGGATTACCTCCCCGAAGTCAATGAAATCTCTTGGAACTATTACAAGTAAAGTAGTTCTGAAAGTAATATGAAAAAAAGTTTTACCTTAACTGTGAAAACATGAAAAAACTGTAATTCTGAACTAACTTTAACAGCAGGGTTGATGTCCACAGGCTTACATTGTAATTCTGACACACAATGCCATTTGCATTTAGCAAATGTTATTTGTTGAGGCATATAACCCAGGGTTTAACTGCGTTAGACTCTGTACTAAGTGGAAAACAAATTCAAAAGTAATACTTCAATTTCGAATTGTGGAGCTGCACTCAAGTTATCTGAATATGAGACAATGTATAAAATTCTGACTTTTTTTTGTGTTATCCCCTTTTTAAACTACATGATATTAAAATAGGGCCCTACGGTGACATGTTTACTTAAAAGTGCAAAATCTTTGTTGAATCTTCAAGTCATCATTCAAATACAATATAAAGTGTGCACATATCAAAATACTCAAAGTGCCAATATACTGTATGTATTCAGTGTGAAACCATCCAATTAAAAGACTATCCAGTGTGATGCTACCAACAAACAACCAGGCTTCTTACCAGAAGCATGTGACCCCTTTACTGGCAGTCATGAGTGCATATGGATAATATAAGACATCTTTGGGGCACAGGTAAACCGGCTCTGTAGCAATGCAAAAAGAGCCACAATTCACCTTCAGGGCGTGGCTTGCTATCCTAGCAACCTACTCTGCTTCACTGTCACCTGCAGTTCACTCATCTGCTCTAAGACGTACTCTCCAGTTTGTGTTCTTTGTAGCGTGTGGTGCTTAGTGCAGGGTAAACTCATGGGTCACAACCACTACACTCAGCTGTCCAAATCCCCTTGTGGGGGTCCCTGGCTAATACAGGCCAGCTCTTTGATTCTACTCCCAGGGGAGTTCTGTGCCACCTGCTCTCACGTGGGATGACCATTGTACTTTTGCGACTTCTAATCCAACTCCTACAGCAGGTTTTATTCTCGTGAGTAATCTGAAGGGCCTTTGGAATGTTTGGGGCAAGTTTGAAGCACAAGAATTGAGCAAGCGGTGGTTGTGTCTCTATATATTCAGCCTGTTTGGACTCTATGAGAACCATTGGTCACATATTCTGGTGAGAATCTATCTGCATGGGGTTCCAGCACGGTATTGTTTGTGAAGTGGATATTCACATGCACCTGTAGTACTATTTTGGGAACACTGTGGTTATAAGTAATGTAAGTATATATATATATATATAAATATATATATATATATATATATACATATATATATATATATATATATA
>BLSH010524691.1:129807-141170 GCA_018402905.1 Glandirana rugosa | reverse complement strand
AGGATTAAGGTTTTTATATGATTTTTGTGAAGGGGGTGATATTAGTTTATCAGAATATCAGAAACGTTTGTACTATATATATATATATATATTTGTATTTCACTGGTTAATATGATATTCTACACCATGGATGTGGTATTTTTGGTTTTTACATATAACACTTTGTCAGCGTCACAAGGACAGTGGAATATCTGAGAATTACTAGCAAGAAGGAGGAAGACATCTAGAGGCCAGACAGGTATTTGTATTGAAAATATCCAGTGAGAGTTTATTCACATTGGGGGCCCAGAAGGAAGGGCAAGATTTAAGATTCAAAGAAGGATTCGCTTGTTGTGGGGACTAGAATGTGTTTTGGTTATTCATGTTTGCAAAGACTATAAGACTATTTGATTATAGTGGGGGAAGTGTTTTTAGTATATTTTTGGAATTAGGAATAGAGCTCTGGTTTTTGATTCATTCTGGTATACTTATCCAGGGGGGAATAAGATAGTTTCAGCAGCTGGGGATAGGATACTTTAGGGTTGGGAATAGCACATGGAGCACTGGATAACTGATAATTGTAAATATTTCTAAACTGGCAGGCCACTTTGGGTTTTATGATTTCCTTCTTATTAGTCACAACTACTGATTAACCAAGTTAAAACCTATGATTGTGCTCAGTCCAAGTCTCCTACCCAAGTCCCTGCTGTTCTTTTCTTGCCCCTACCTATTCCTAAGAAATGCTGCTTACACATAGCCATGGACTTGTCTCCTTAGATTTTATTTATTCATATTAACCTCAATCCAATGGGAAAACCAAAAGGGTTTGTCAGAAATTGGATATATACCTCTGTACCTTTTGTTTCTGCTCATCATGATCACTGGGCCTCTCGCCTCCCATGAACTAAATCCACCTACAATAATCATGTTAGTTATGGCTCTCAGAAAAAAAGCTCTTCTTTATGGTCTATGAAAAACATTTTTTTGATATTCCAGATTTAGCTGTCATTCAAAGGTCTTTTAACTCTATTTGATCTAATGTTTAGTGCAAAGCTCACTGCAAGCCACCAAGAACTCAAAAACTTTGCAAATTGTCACAGATGCAAATCACCATTCCAGCTGGAAGAACATTATACTAAAAACATTGCTTCTAAATTAATTAGCCAGTATACTATCACCTCCAAAATAAGCCATGTGGGCTTTTAACTTAAAATGACAAAAAACCTCAGGATTCTCAGAACTTTCCATATCGCTCACTTTTCTTAACCCTTTTCAGGGCCAGACACTTTCACCCTCTTCCTGCTATTTCTCTGTTTTAAATGTTGTTATGCTTTGAATGACAATTACTCAGTCATGCAACACTGTACCCAAATGCAATTTGTATAATATTTTTGAGATAGACTGAACTTTCTTTTGGCGGTATTTAATCACCACTGGGTTTTTGTTTTTTGCTATATAAAGGAAAAAAGACAGAACATTGTGAAAATTATTTTTTCTTAGTTACTGTTTTAATATTTTGCAAATAAATAATCTTTCTTCATAAATGTAGGCCAAAATGTATTCTGCTACATTTCTTTGGTGAAAATGTCCCACATCAGTGTATATTATTTAGTCTGTGTGAAAGTTATAGAGTCTACAAACTATAGTATACAGTATGTATTTGAAAATTGATCAGTCCTATGGTAGTGACTGCCTATCTAATTTCTTTAGGCCCTACAATACCAGAACAGCACAAATACCGCCAAATGACCCCTTTTAAAAAAGTAGACAGTCCAAGGTATTTAGTAAAAGGCATGGTAAGTTTTTTTAAGTTGAATCTTTTTGTAACAATTTTTTAGAAAAAGAAGAAATTAAATAAAATTAGTTCACAAAGCTGTCATTTTAACAAGTTATTTCTCACACACAGCATAGGCATATGTACAGTTACACCGAAAAACACATTCTGCAACTCCTTTTGAGTAGATGCATAGATGGGCCCAAAATCCAAAGAACGCCTTCAGGCATTTCAGAGGCATAAATTACACATCTAATTTCCTGACTACCTATCACTTTTTGGAGGCCCTGGAGCACCAGGACCGTGGAAACACCCTCATATTGACCATTTTAGAAAGCAAATGCCACAGAGTATATTCTGAGAGGCATTGGGAGTCTTTTGAAAACTTATTTTTTTCCCATAAGTTTTTGGAAAATGCAGAAATAAAATAGTACATTTTTTTTACACAAAGTTCTTTGTTTTTCAAACTGTAGATTAGTGGATTCAGCAGTTAGGGATGTATAAACAGTAAGAATATCTTATCAGAACCCTGTGTGAAATGTGTAGTGCGTCTCATGTACAATATCATTATTAGCCCATATATACTATCACTTCTAGGGATGGGCCCCCGGTTCGAGTTGAATGTAGGTTCGACTCTAACATCTGGGGTTCGCCTATTCGCGCATCCTGAACATTATGGGGCATTCGCGGGAAATTCGGGAGCCCCATAATGCATTCCAATTGAGAGGAAATGCCGCCCGTTGATTGGCCAAAGCATGCACATGACCTACATGCTTTGGCCAATCACAGGGTGCTCTGCTGTGAGAGCTATGATTGGCCAAAGGCCAATATATATACACAGTGTATTGAGTGTACACTATATATCAGTGCATTCGGGGGTGTACGGTATATAGTACACTTCAGGTGGTGTATTAAAATATATACAGTCTAGTATATATATATGCACACACGGTGTATTGAGTGTTAAAAAAATTCTCATCGTGTCAGGAAGGCCACAAAGGAGAGGCAGACGCTTCCAGGCCACTAAAAGTGGGCAAGCAGCCTCTGTGTCTACAATGAAAAGTGGTGGGGGCGGACATGGTGCATCCTCTGCAGGCGGGTCACGCTTGTCCTTTTTTTCTGCTGTTGGCCATGTTATTGAGCCACAACATGCAGAAGAGTTGATGGAATGGATAACTAAGCTGTCCTCATCCTCTGTCACCCAGGCTCATACTAGTTTGCCTTCCAACACAGCTGCCAAATCGGCTTATTCCACCGGATCCTTGTCCACTCCTTCTGTAGCCCCACCATCATGCACAGAGGAGTCACCAAAATGATTCGACCATAGTGTCGGTTACATGCTGATGGAGGATGCACAGCAATTTGAAGGCTCTGATGTTGGTTCCCAGGTTGAGGAAGGGAGTAGCATGAGGCTAGAGACAGGGGGTGCTGCAGAAGGACAAGAAACTAGCAGTCGTGTTCTCCCAGCATACTGCCAAGTTTGCGCCAGTGATGATGAGGGAGCGAGTGATGAGGACATGGACTGTACTTGGGTGCTTGAGAGAAGGAGGAGGAAAGGGAGGAGGAGGAGGCACAACTCCAACGAGGCAGGGTATCCTCCAGTGGCCAGCTTAAGGGCAGCCACCCAATTGCATCAGACCACAGAGCTCCTTGTGACCAAGTAGGAATTGACGAAACGTGCCAGGGGCGTGGCCACACGACAACCGAGGCTGAGCAGAATGGACCCGAAGTGACACCGCAGATGGGGAAGGAGTGGCGGTGAGCATGGATGGGAACAAGACCACTCATTCATGTAATGTACCAATCACTGTTTGGAGCTGATATTATGTAAGCACATTTTTACTATTAAAGCTGATTTTACCATTAAGTGATACACTGTGAGCAGTCATTTGTGCTTTCCCCCCATACGAGTCACTGCATTGGAGGCTCTAAACGGAGGAAGTAGGTGATCCTGACGGGCATCCTGTTGGATAGGTGGTCGGATGGTTTGAGACCTATGCTGATTGACCCTAGTATTTCTGGTGAGCCTCAGTGTGTGCACAACTTACACGCGGTGACACTGGTGGAGGATTTTTTTCCAGGCTTGATGGGATATAGGTCCGGGATCATTTGATTGAACTGTTTTAGAGACAATTCTTCCTTTCAAGAAGAACTGTCTACGGTTCTGGGCTAAATTAGCACATGTACTTTATACAAAATGTTTGTTTTTTATGGGATTTTGTTAATGTTTAAATCATATGCACTTTTTTGATGTGGGTGCGCTGCTGAAAACATTGATTCACAGGTTTTCCATTTATGCACAAATGAGGACCAGCCATGCAGTCCGTTGGCAACAGCACCTGAAAAACCCACATCAGAAAACAAGGCGGACTTCTCCTTGCTCCTTATCTGGGATCTCGACCCCTAATATACCTCCATTCCTCTCCAAAACCTGCACTGAGAGTAGCAATACATGCCACAAGTACTTTCAGCCAATCTGCTAGCAGTACACCACCAGATGAATTCAGCAGGCAAATATCACTACCCCAGTTGTTGAACTGTAAAAAAAAATACTGTCCCAGCCATCCACATGCTCAGCGTCCTAATGCTAGCTTGGCCAAATTGCTAGCACTCCAACTGCTGCCTTTTCAGCTGGTAGACTCTGCCCGCTTTAGTGAATTTGTGAAATGTGCTGTCCCACAGGGGCAGGTTCCCAATAGAAATTTCTTTTCACGTAAGGCTATTCCAGCTCTCTACCATCATGTGGAAGGCAAGGTTTTGGCCTTGTTGGACAGGGCGGTCAGCAGCAGGGTTCATATTACCGCTGACTCATGGTCCAGCAGACATGGTCAGGGACGTTACCTTTCCTTCAGGGCACACTGGGTAACTCTGCTGGCAGCTGGGAAGGATGCAGGACAGGGTCCAGTGTTGGAGCTTGTTCTGCCACCACACCTCCAAAAATCTGGTGGTGATTTTGCCACATCGGCCTCCTCCACCCCTCCTCTTCTTCTACTTCTGTGGCCTCTTTTGCAGAATTGTCCTCTGAACCTGCAGTTCTCCGTTAGCGTTCAAGGGGCTATGCAAGCAGTCAGCCTAAAAGATGCCATGCAGTGCTTGAGTTAGTCTATCTTGGGGACAGGAGCCACACTGGGGCAGCGATTCTGCCCGCTCTGCGAGGGCAGGCTCAGAGGTGGTTGACATCATGGCAGCTTGAGCCAGGAATGGTTGGATGCGACAATGGCACCAACCTTCTCTCTGCCCTCCAACAGGGACACTTGACACATGTTCCATGCTTGGCAAGCGTCTTGAATTTGGTCACACAGCATTTCTTGACCAGGTACCCAGTCTTATCAGATATCCTGAGACAGGCCAGAAAAGTCTGTGGTCATTTCTGGCATTCATACAATGCCAGTGCCTGGCTGGCTGACATTCAGCCGGAATTCAACCTGCCCACCAACCGCCTCATTTGTGACACGCCCACCAGGTGGAACTCAACATTGGCAATGCTGCAGTGGCTACATGCACAGCAGAGGGCCATCAATGAGTACCTCTGTGAGCATGACACCAGGACAGGCTCAGGAGAGCTTGGCTTCTTTTCGCCACGTCTGTTGCTACTGATCAAGGATGCATGTACTGTCCTGTCACCATTTGAGGAGACCACAAGGATGGTGAGCAGTGACAATGCTTGCATCAGTGACACTGTCCCTCTTATATTCCTGCTGGAGCACACACTTCGTGGAATCATGGGCAGGGCAATTGAGGCAGAACAGCGGGAGGAAGAGGAGGACTTCCTTTCCTCTCAAGGCCCCCTTTATGCAGAGAGCATTCCTGCAGAGCTGCCAAACACACAGGAAGAAGAATAGGAGGAGGAGGATTGTGTCAGCATGGATGTGGAGGATAACATGCAGCAGTCTTCAAGGGATGTTTTTCTGTTCCCAGAAACCCAAGGAGTTGCACATGGCTGGAAGGTGGTAGTTCCAGATAATGTCATCCTCAGTGACCCAGAGGACACTCATGCCTCCTCAAACTTTCTCTGCATGGGCTCTCTGATTCTGAAAAGCCTGTGAAAAGACCCTCAAATTCGTGGCATCAAGGAGAGGGATCATTACTGCCTGGCAACCCTTCTTGATTCACATTACAAGGGTAAAGTTGCAGAGCTCATACTGCCTGCGCAGAGGGAGCAGAGAATGAAACATCTTCAGGATACCTTGAAGAAAAGTTTGTGCAACGCCTTTCCACACCCTGGGAGGTTATCATGTCTTGGTGCTGGACAACGTGTTTCTTAAGCTTCAGTCATTCAGAGGCAGAGCGGTGGAGAAGGTGGCCGGCTGATGCCTTTAAACAATTTTTCAGTCCTCAGCGCCCAGGCCTGATAGGTACAAGCAACCATTGTCAGCGTCTGCATTATATGGTGCAGGAATATCTAGGGGCAAGAGCAGAATTGGAGACTTTATTTAACCCAAATCATATATGAGAGATATTAATTCTCAAATATAACTTACGGGTAACATAATTGGCAACCACGAAGGGACCAGAACTGAGTCAGTTTTTCCGGTAGTGTGAAGGTCACAGCAATAATATCTAGGAAAAAAATAGGTACACTTTGTTTTATTAGTGGGTATTAGAAGAACTCTACAGAGGGAGGATACATCACAGATTTTGTTTTGTTTAATATCCCGTAATTATAGTGGAATAGTATATTAGAAGAACTATTAAAAACTGTCAATTTAATGGGGAGGATATACTAAGCGGGCAAATTTTGTTTATATTTGTTTGCTTCTTTTGTGTTTACCAAGCTTCATTTCTGTGAAATCATTGTTTGATTTTACTTTAGGGTGAGTACATGTATGTTTTTTGGAAAGACACTGAAATAGTTTCCTCTATCTTTTTCCTCTATCTTTTGTTTCTGGGGTGTATACTCAGACTCTTTAGTGAAGATACTAGTGTTATTTTAATGTTTGTGTCTCCACTCCTGTGCATATTGTAGTGGGAGACTTCTGGGGCAGAATTCTGTTCTGTGGTGTATTGTGGTATAGTCACTGAACTTTTCGTGCATCATGGAGAAATTGATGGCCAAGATTGTTAAAGTTAAAAATAGCTCTGAAATAATAAGAGTAGTGGAGGAATCCAAAAGCCCACAGCACCAGGCACAAGAGTATGTGAATGTAAAGCTAACAGAGAAAAAATACAGTAATGTGAGGGTAAGACTGCATTAGTTTTTGCTGCTTGTTGGTTGGCTAACAATTACGAACAGTTATTGTTGCAAAAGTAATATCAGTACTCTAAAATTGTCTATGACAAATCTGAATGCTAGCCACCAGCAACCAACAACAGACAACCAAAAAGAGCAGAGAGAGATTGATCAGCTGGCACACAGGCGGACAGAGGCAGAGAGTAGATGTAAATGATTTTCTGCACCTTCCAGCTAGTAGCTGCGAGTGCAAATTCCACATACCATAGATTGTAATGCAACAGGTGTGAGTATTTCTAGATGCAACAGGAAATTATCCCCATCTGGAGTATGCGGTAGTCTAAACAACTCATTAAAAGGTGGGAGCTCTTTTGAAAGTGCCCTTATATCTCGTATACCAGAAAAGGTTGCTAATCAGGATTTAGTGATGGAATATTCTCAGTCTAAAACCACACCAGTTGTTAAGAGATGCTTTAATACTTTACAAAAGATAAAATGCTACACTTTTGGATTATTTGGTCACATTTCTCAATTTTGTTTGTCTCCTGACGTAACGATAACAAACCATAATCAATATAGAACAAAGAGGCTTGACATGGAAGTGTATCACCACTCTGGGGAACATGGTGTTGGGGTAATACAGTATCTCACAAAAGTGAGCACACCCCTCACATTTTTGTAAATATTTTATGATATCTTTTCATGTGACAACATCGAAGAAATTACACTTTGCTGCAATGTAAAGTAGTGAGTGTACAGCTTGTATAACAGTGTCAATTTGCTGTCCCCTCAAAATAACTCAATACACAGGCATTAATGGAAACTAATTTTGCAGTATTGCAAAATTTGGGAAGAGAGGAGTGGGACTTTAGTTGAAGCACATGAGGGATACACAATAGACTGATGGGGATGTTAAAAGAAATTTAATTTGTGGATATGAATATACTGATGCATATAGTCACAAACATTACATGATAAAATATCAATCATAAACGACAATACAAATTCATAACAATGGGTACAAATGTGTTAAGCTCAGTACATTGCCCCCATCCATCAAATGTTTAATATACAGACTGGTAAAAATATATACACAGACAGGTCTGCGTGGCCAAGGACCTCATTGTTCCTATTGAGGTTTGGTCTATAAAACGCATAGAAGGTTAAGCCCACGGCAGTTTTTAGCTCGACGTACGTTTCGTGGCTTGGAGCCACTCGTCAGGAGCAGGCTCGTGGTGTGTCTAAAAAAATGAATATAGGATCAGCAATTAACAATGTAAAAACATTGGGGGTATGAATCCCTCCACAAACTGCGCATGCAACTTACAACACTCATATGATGGTGATGCACCGTCGGAGCCAAGGGCCCATCCAGGGCCATCAGGGCCGGGAGCTGTAGCAGGGGGCATGATGGCAGCAACCCACAGTCGGCATCACCCCAGGTGGATGAGGGTGTCCTGGTGATATGAAGACCCATGGTTGAAATATGGGATGAATGTGTGCTGTGGGAGAGTTGGATTACATGTACAACTGTTGAGTGGGTGTGTGCATGGGAGATCAAAAAGGAAAACAAGGAAGTGGAGCTGAATCAAGGGAAGGGAGCTGAAGAAAAGACAACATATGGAATAGAAACCTGTGAAGTGGAGAGGCGAATAAGATCCAAGAAACCAGATGAATGGAGGAGGGATAGAGAGGAAAAGGAGTGAAAGAAGGTGGGTAAGGGCTAGGGAGGAAAAAAATAGATGAAAGATAGATAGACCACCAGAACAATGGGTGATCAATTTAGAAAGTGACAGTAAAATTAATGTGAATATTACCTATAAACGTGAGGAGGTGGTCATCCATGATAACACATGCAAGCCGGTGTATTGTGTGCAGGACGCCAAGATCCACCAAGGGGGACGCCTAAATAGACGTCGCCAACTGCCCACCCACCAACGTCACGCATGCGGAAGCAAAGATTTGGGCGGGGGGGCGCCGAGCGGTGGACCGCCGCCTGGCGCACAGCATCCCACCCGCCCACAGCGCACTTGAGCATGGTTGACCCAGCCGGTACAGCATCACAATGAGGACGCCGAACAGACAGCATGGGTAACGTGACGCCGATGCGGAGTGACGATGGACCCGCCCCCCCATGCGGCATCCGGTGACTGACAAGATCCAAGGCGCGCCCAAAGGCCCCAACAGCTCACACCACTGAGGTGCAAGAGCAGCAACTGATAGCAGTGGAAAGGATAGGTTATATACATATAACTCTAGTAAAGACATTGGCAATGTGAACAGTTACACTAGGGGAGGTACCATAGGCCAATAACGGGCAGCACTGTGTATAGGAATGAAAGAATATAGACCCTGTGTGTGCTTCCGTCCCTATTGAATATAAAGGGAAAAAGGAAATAAATGGGGGAAAAAAACTGGGACTTTAAATGAAGCCATGGCCTGGTAAGGCCATCCGCTTCCATCCCTGCCTTGTAAAGGAAACTAATTTTGCAGTATTGCAAAATTTGGAAAGGGAGGAGTGGGACTTTAGTTGAAGCACATGAGGGATACACAATAGACTGATGGAGATGTTCACAGAAATTTAATTTGTGGATATGAATATACTGATGCATATAGTCACAAACATTACATGATAAAAAAAAATGTTTCCCCCATTTATTTCCTTTTTCCCTTTACACAGCCATTAATGTCTAAACTGCTGGCAACAAAAGTGAGTACACCCCTAAGTGAAAATGCCCAAATTTGGCCCAATTGGCCATTTTCCCTCCCGGTGTCATGTGACTCGTTATGTCGTGTTACAAGGTCTCAGGTGTGAATGGGGAGCAGCTGTGTTCAATTTGGTGTTATCGCTCTCACTCTCTCATACTGGTCACTGGAAGTTCAATATGGCACCTCATGGCAAACAACTCTCTGAGGATCGGAAAAAAAGAATTGTTGCTCTACATAAAGATGGCCTAGGCTATAAGAAGATTGCCAAGACCCTGAAACCGAGCTGCAGCACGGTGGCCAAGTCCATACAGCAGTTTAACAGGACAGGTTCCACTCAGAACAGGTCTTGCCATGGTCAACCAAAGAAGTTGAGTGCACATGCTCAGCATCATATCCAGAGGTTGTCTTCGGGAAATAGACGTATGAGTGCTGCCAGCATTGCTGCAGAGGTTGACGGGGTGGGGGAGTCAGCCTGTCAGTGCTCAGACCATACGCCGCACACTGCATCAAATTGGTCTGCATGACTGTCATCCCAGAAGGAAGCCTCTTCTAAAGAAGATGCACAACAGTGTCCACAAACAGTTTGCTGAAGACAAGCAAACTAAGGGCATGGATTACTGGAACCATGTCCTGTGGTCTGATAAACTTATTTGGGTCAGATGGTGTCAAGCGTGTGTGGTGGCAACCAGGTGAGGAGTACAGACAAGTTTGTCTTGCCTACAGTCAAGCATGGTGGTGGGAGTGTCATGGTCTGGGGCTGCATGAGTGCTACCAGCACTGGGGAGCTACAGTTCATTGAGGGAACCATGAATGCCAACATGTACTGTGACATACTGAAGCAGAGCATGATCCCCTCCCTTCGGAGGCTGGGCCACAGGGCAGTATTTCAACATGATAATGACCCCAAACACATCTCCAAGACAACCACTGGCTTGCTAAAAAAGCTGAGGGTAAAGGTGATTGACTTGCCAAGCATATCTCCAGACCTAAACCCTATTGAGCATCTGTAGGGCATCCTCAAAGGGAAGGTGGAGGAGCGCAAGGTCTCTAACATCCACCAGCAGGGCCGATCCTGGGCGGGTGCGCGGGGTGCAGTGCACCCAGGCGCCGCAGGGAGAGGGCGCTGAACTATAAAAGTTCTCCCTTCACTCCTCTCCACTTTTTCAGGGCTGATCACAGCCAGGCAGCTTCCCGGAGGGCGGCGGCTGCTAGATGAGAAGAGCCCTCCCCCTCTGAGTGTCATACACAGGACAGAGCGGCTCTTCTCATCTAGCAGCCGCCGCCCTCCGGGAAGCTGCCTGGCTCTACATCTGTCATAGATCACTCTGGACTCTTTTCTGCCTTCTACCAGCATCCCGCCCCCCTCCCCTCGCGAGACAGGACACATACTGTGAGTCTCCCCCTCCCGAGAAGAGTAGATCGTCGGCGGCGGGAGGCCCTTCGACGGACCGACACTAGTCGGGACTTTTTCACCTCTCCTCACTTCCCTCTTGAAAATATCAAGTCGCGGGAGAGGGACGCCGCGGACCCACGTGACGTGGGGCGCGTGGGCGGGTCCTAGCCGGGACGACCACCTACAATCTCTGGAACGCGAGGAGGTGGAAGGGAAACTCCTACGGGATGTCTACGAGTTATCCCAAATCCAGACCTCTATACGAACCGTTCAGTTAGTGGAAATGGGAGTCGAAAAAATCGTTCCGTCACCAACAGAACCCCTACACAAACCCCAGT
>BLSH010524691.1:102060-113427 GCA_018402905.1 Glandirana rugosa | reverse complement strand
TCTAGCGACGGTAATGTTCATCTCAACTCGCTTGTGGACCTACAAGCCCAAGACGACCAGGCAGGCTTGAAGCCCTCTTTCAGGCCCAGGCCCAGGCCTGCCTTGGGCTTGCTAGCGTGCCTGTTGCTTGGGGTAACTTTAGTTACCCCTGGGCTTGAAAATCCGTGTTTTTACCGACATCCTTTCAGTACCTTTCGGGGTCTCCCGACGTTTTCCTTCATTTTACCCCAATTCCCATCCTATTTTTTTAAAAATATTTAAAGTTATTTCCCTGTCCCCATTTTTTTGTAGGGCACTTGCCCTACCCTTAACCCCATTTTACTTCCTTTTGCAGCCCTCTGGGGCTTTCCATGACTTTCCTACAGCCATTTTTGTGCCTAAAAGTTCGGGTCCCCATTGATTTCAATGGGGTTCGTTGTCCGTGCGATCGTTCGGGTTCCGTCCGGACCCGGACCCGGACTTTCTCCCGAAGTTCGGACGGACCAGCAGAACCCGAACATCCAGGTGTTCGCTCAACTCTACTTGTAATGGCAGCGATCTGCAAATATTAGCGGGACTACGACATTGCAGCAGACATGTTGGACAATTTTGACACTTTTTTGGGACCATTGGCATTTATACTGTTTAAATGTCACTGGCAGGGAAGGGGTTAACACTAGGGGGCAAGAAAAGGGTTAACGGTGTTCCCTGGGATGTGTCTCTAACTGTGTGTGGGCTGGGCTGACTGGGGGAAGAGAGTGATCACGGCTCCCATACACAGGGAGCCTACGATCACATTCCTTCCCCACTGACAGAATGAGATTCAGCTTGTTTACATGGGTCCTGGTTCTGTCACTGTGGGGGAGCAATCGCGAGTCCGCCATACCCACTCCCTGGCTCCCCGTAACACAGTGAGCGCACGAGCGTGCCTCCGGCGGCACATGGGCTCATGATCCGTGATCCCACTGCCACCGTCAGGTGATGGCGGTTTGCGATATCGAGCCAAGTTACCGCCATCAAGCCACGGCGGGTAGTCGGCAACTGATTAACAGTGCTCACTGAATTTTGGTTTAGGTTGGTAGGACCGATGTAGGTCCGATGTTGCAGGGCAAAGTAGTATGAAAGTAGTTCAACTGTCACGTCGTACAAGTGTGAACCCAGCCTTATTTTTGTCCTGGGAATTATTTTTGTGTACATTTGTTTAGAAAACCATTAAACAAGCTAAACATGCATTGTATTTTTTATGTTCTGCTAATGATAAAGTTGTAGGCAATGTATTAAAATAATCTACCAAACACAAGCTGTATACAGTATCTCAAAAAAGTGAGTGCATCCTTCACATTTTTGTAAATATTTTATTATATCTTTTCATGTGACAACAATGAAGAAATTATACTTTACTACAATGTAAAGTAGTGATTGTACAGCTTGTATAGCAGTGTAAATTTGCTGTCCCCTCAAAATAACTCAACACACAGCCATTAATGTTTAAACTGCTGGCAACAAAAGTGAATACACCCTTTAATGTCTGTGTGTTGAGTTATTTTGAGGGGACAGCAAATTTACACTGTTATACAAGCTGTACACTCACTACTTTACATTGTAGCAAAATGTCATTTCTTCAGTGTTGTCACATGAAAAGATAGAATTATTATTATTATTATTATTATACAGGATTTATATAGCGCCAACAGTTTGCGCAGCGCTTTACAATATTAGGGAAGACAGTACAATTACAATACAATTCAATACAGGAGGAATCAGAGGGCCCTGCTTGTTAGAATAAAATATTTACAAAAATGTGAGTGGTGTACTCACTTTTATGAAATACTGTATATAATATGTCCTGGAAAAAGAATTGTGAACATAATTTATCATGCTACGTTTACCAGCACCAAAACTGCAACATTTGTACTGCTTACACCGGGTTTCACAGGTTTCAATAAACCCCAGGAATGGGGGTTAAATAGAGCTAGAAGCAACCCAGAAACACGTAGTAATAAATAAAAAAGCTATTTTCATTTTTATTTTGGAAGCAACAATAATTTTCATGTCTTTGTCTGTAATATGAAGCGTGACCTAGAAAATGTCCTGCAATTCTAAACCTTAACCCATCAGCGATCAAAAACATTTTTTAACCACTTAAACTCCATAAGGTTTTACCACCTTCCTGACCAGAGCATTTTTTGCAATTTGGCACTACTTTAATTGGTAATTGCACGGTCATGCAACGCTGTACCCAAACAAAATGTTTTTCCTTTTTTCACATAGAGCTTTTATTTGGTGGTATTTGATCACCACTGGGGTTTTTATTTTTTTAAGACATAAACAAAAAACCGAAACCTTTGAAAAAAAAAAGATATTTTCTACTTTTTGTTATAAAAAATATCAAATAAACTCAAATGTTGTCATACATTTAGGCCAAAATGTATTCAGCTACATGCCTTTGGTAAAAAAATCCCTATAAGGGGCATCGACCCATGCCCCTGATGATGTCACGTATCATGTAACGCGTTGGGCGGGTGTCGCCATGCCTCTTTTGGATCTAAATCTTCATCTGTTGTGGGGTCATTCTGTTCTGGTCAGAACCCATCCTTTACAGTTGGTAATGGTTCATGTGGTGGTCACTGAAATGGATTTAGCATTATTTCTCTGTCAAGTGTCACAGTGGTCTCTTTTTTAATTCATTTGAACTGTGTATACATATGTATTTTTCTCACTGTACATTTTATTGACTGCATTTTTTTTCACTTTGTATTTTTTCACTTTATTTATGTGGACCCTGTATTGAGACATAATTGTATATTGGTACATTTAAGTTGTGTTTGCACATTACCATTTTTAGTGTAGCAATCTACATAATACCAATTTTGTTATATAGTTTGCCAACTATTTGTTGCCAGCAGCTATCTTTTTTCTGCACCTACCAGCACAGTTTCTACCACTGTTTTACAACATTAGTTACAATGGAGAAATGTGCATGTATTAGAGAGATATGACATTTTTTTATGTTTGTCCATGTATACACTTTAAGAAGTAGGCCCCTTTCAGGGTTCATAATTGGGGAAGCCTAACCAGTGATAAGGCTCTTAACCTATTAATCCATTTTCACCGCGTTTGGCGGAGCTAAATTGCTCTGTATAGGCAACTCTCAAACAGGATGAGTCATCCAAATAATCCTTGATCAAAACCTAGGAGTTAGAAGAGACAAAACCGCCACAATGGATTTGACTCCTAAAAATATGTATTTCATCATAAAATCAGTCATCTCAAATCATTGTTGTGCACAATGCCTAAGGCAAACATATGTTTATAAGTGCCAGGGATATTTTCAACAATTATTAATAAACTGTACATAGGGGGGCCAGTTTATTGTTCTGGTGGTCCAAAAGACGCCTTCTAATGTCTAACCTTATTTTCCCTCAATTGTCTAGAGTGTTATAAACCTAGCTCCTATAGATTTACATGGAGTGGTACTGATTGGTTCTATCTAATCAATCTAATCAAATTCCACTAATAATTTGAAGACTGACTATTTTCAAATACTCTTTTGTGAACACAGTTTAACTCCTTTTCATGCAAAGTCAATGGATTAGCTGCCCAGCACCTTCAAGGAAAAGTAAATATGCACAATTATGATGAAGTTTATTTAAACAATGAAATCCTTTGAAGCTGGAGTTGGTAACCATTGTTCAAATAAACTAACCTGGCACCAGATCGTCCTCAGCCTATTGTGATGCATTCTAGCATATGGCGTTACCTATAATTAAAGTATAATTAAAGGTAAAATCTTTGGATATAGTAGAGAGGGATTAGAACAACATTCAGGTTTTATTGCTGTCTTTGTCTCTATTAGGGAGATTCTCCCTTTTAATTTGTCCTGTTTACCATTACCACTGAGAGTGAAAGCAAAAGAAAAATTCAAAATCTGGGTTTGCATCACAGCACGAATAGAGGGGAAATCTTCAGATGGTGACAACCAGGGATTCCTGAATATTGCAACAAATTCCAGGAAGTGAAAAGGGAAATCTCCCCAATGGGACACAGACGGCAAAAAGCAAAGCTACAAGAGGTTATAACCCTCCCTTACTCTATTCAAACTGAAAAAAGGTTTTCTTTTCGCTTCACTTTAAGGCTACTTTCACACTGAAACGTTTTTCAGGTGCTGCGGTGCTAAAAATAGCGCCTGTGCAGAGCCTGAAAAACTCTTCCCCCAATCTCTCCAGTTTGGAAGCCAGAGTGCTTTCACACTGGGGCATTGCACTTGTAGGACAGCAAGAAAAGTCCTGCAAGCTGCATCTTTGGGGCAGAGTGGTGTGTACACCACTCCTACACCGCCCCCTCCATTGAAAAGCAATGGACAGCGCTCCTGTAATGGCTGTACACCGCCTCGGAAGCCCAGAGCGGTGGCGCTTTTAACCCCTTGTTAAACCCTTCTTGGGGGTTAAAAGCGCCCGCTCCCGCCTGCATAGCCGCACCATAGTGCCACTATAATAGCGGTAAATGCACTGCTAATTAGCGGCGATTTACCGCTACCACCCCTCTCCGCCCCAGTGTGAAAGTAGCCTAACAGAATGCAAATCCTGCTCTTCAAATCAAACCATTCCTAACTATTCCCAGAACATGGACACATAAGGAGACTTATTACACCCCACATGGATCAAACTGTACCTAAAATATGTAGCCAGGTGCTTGGCTTCAAAGAGCAAGTCATGGCACTGGCAGCAGCTGCTTTCAAACTATGACTAAACTGACATGCTGGATTTAACCACGCTGCCCAGCTCCCATCAACAGGGGAGCAGTTGAGTCAAGTGTGCCCCAAAGACTTTATGCTGGCCGCAGGGGAATGTGGAAGTCAAAACTTAAGAGGGGAGCGCTATTGTGAACTTCCTTTAACCAATGGACTACTGTTCCCAGGTGATGCATGAACAGGGACAAGGAGAGAAGCTGTATCTTCCCAGGCTGCAGTATGAATAGCACAGTAATCTGTTGTGGAAGTTGGGAGAGAGCACATCTCCCTGTTTGGGATTGCAGGTAGTCGTTGCAGAGATCTTGGCCTTACACAGCCAGGAGAGTGCAGAGAGGGAGGATGGGGGGGCGTGGAGAATGGCAACTGAGGCACTACCGGAGAAAGTCTCATGCTGCACCTTAGAGCACTACAGCCGGGTGAACTGAGGACCAGAGTCATGTTGAGTCAAAACAGAGCACACTCACACAGTGGGATTTCCCTGATTGTATTGCTGGATTTAGTGAGAGGGCCGTGTGGACATAACCCGTTGCTGCAACCAGAAACTAAGCTTATAAGGATTAGAATTAACCATTAACTTATAATACTACATGCAGATTTCCATTGGGACTACACTTATGTGCACCAACAGCAAAATAGGCCCCAACGAAGGCCATCTGGAGGTCTAGGGTGTAGGACTGTCTCTTTAGATAAACCACACTGCAAAGACTCCTGATATTGCCTGTAGAAGTAGTAGTATCGCTGCAGTAGCCCTGGGCTATATAGGCTAATCACCTCTAGAGTGCACTCTAGCAATGTAGTGTACTGGTTGCAGATAAAGTCATTTTACACAGTACGTTGATCAGCAGGTTATTGAGCATAAATCTGCATCAAGTTTTATAACAGGTTACTAACTGGTCTCACTGTCTAGACAATCATGTTAGTTAACATTTTACCTGTTCAAATATGTACAAATTGCTTTTTTCTTCAAGTCATTGTAGTATAACACACTTCTGTAATATTAATCAGACTGGAGTCCACTTACTGACACCAAATTAGTTGTGTGCAGAGCATTTCCTTTGTACTTTTAACAGTATTACAGTGTCTATTTGCTTAACCTGGTGTGTCAGAGGTGGTCAATATACAGGCAAATCAGGAACGCTTATTCTAGCTACACTGGTCTGGTGACACTGTGGCTAGTGTGGTAGTGATCGGAGAACTGTGTCTGGCTGCAATATTAAGGCTCGTTCGCATGTGAGGTTTGGGATGATAAAACCCTTGAGTTGAGCTGCAGTTTTAATACCCCTCAACTGCTACCCCATTTAGCTGCAGAGGAAGCAGCTAGGGGTATACATCTAAAAAAATGTGTTGCACTAGCTAATATAATAAAGTGCATAAATAGTTCACGCCATGCATAAATAATAAAAAATGTGATAATTCATAAATAATACACTTAAATTAATAATTTAAATAAATCAATAAATTATTAAATACATAAATAGTCCAAAAAAGTTCATAGAAGGTGAAAGATCAGTCACAATAAAAATGCTGTAAGGATCAGGGTGCTCTATACTGTATGTGCATTGGAAGATAATACTAAAATTCTTGTTCTTCCAGTGATCACCAAAATGTGCACCACTAAGAGCGATATCAAAGCCTCATGAGAGTAGAGTAGAGTCATGAGACTCTAAGGCCTCTATAACAGAAGAAATGCATACAGTGGGTGTTTCCGGCCGTTCTGTTCATGACACACATCTGGTGGTAGAAATTCCGGGTTTGTGTGCATATAATGGCGTGTACACGTCATGGCGTTGTTACACCTCTGAAGATGGCCCATAGGCTGAAATGCAGTGACACTGAGGACGCTGGCACGCTAAATACAGCGTTTTTTAATGATATTATTCCATGCTTGTTTTTATAGATATGTTTGTGAGTACCTTTTAAATATTTTTTTTGATCTTTCCGTATGGGCATCATTATGAGCCTTCTTATTCCTTTTTTGGGGTACACTTCTCCTGCATAACACATTTGGAGTGGAGGCTATTGCTTTGATTATCTGGTGAATGCTGCAGAAGACCTGTTTGTAGAAATACTCAAAATTTGCTTAGTAGGAAGGAGGATGGCACTATGAATTGGTGACACCTGATGTGTTACTCATCCATATGCTTACCTTCTGGTAAGAAGATTATGTGTGAGCACGGTGGTGTGTCAGTTCATATACTGAAGCTGGTGCGAGGACTCCACCTCCTTCGTTCACCGTCTTTTTTCCAACTTCCTTCTACATTTTTAGCGCTGCACTTATGTTCTATAAAAGAAGGTCTGACAGCGCTTATTGAAGAGAACCCTTAAATGGATGGAATGGATGGGACACTGCTCAGCTCCAGTCTGGGATCAGCCAGCACATATCTACACTAAATATTCCTCAAGCATTATCATACACAAGAAAAGAGACAGTATACTCACAAAACGAATGAATCCAGCTTACCACATGCAAAAAGGAAGGGGATCTCTCATTGTGCAGTATTTAAAACCCAGTTTATTTAAAGGTATCTACTCACATATAAGAGAAGTAACAAGGCATAACATGTATACAGCATCAAGCGCTCTGGTTGGCATGATGATATCACTACTAAAGCTCCGCCCAAAGGGGGTGTACACTTGCCATGGCTGCAATGCTATGCTTCACGGCTGTTGAAGGAATTATACCCCCTGTATGCCAGCTGATTATGACCCATTCAAGTGAATGGGTTGCTTGTGTGGGGTTCAAGGGGCTAAAGCAGGTGGTGAGGAGATGATACAATACCTCCTCACTGGCTGTCAAATGTTCTCTAAAGAGTGATTCAAACATGGATGGCTCTTCAGAGAGCATTGCACATGTGTGCAAGTCCTTATGGTTATACAATGACTGCCGGGGTGGTGATCAGGGACATTGTAACTTGTGTGGTGGTGATCAGGGACACTGTAACTGGTGTGGCAATCATTTTAACTGTCATAAATGGCTTTCATTCATGACAACTTTCTAACTATTGTGATTGCTGTGATTTGCTACAGCTACCACATGGTACAGGGCTGCTGTGAATGGCCCTGTACTATGTGATCACTGTGACTGATCACAGAGATCATAATAGTGAGCAAGCTATTATAAACGAAAGCCATTCATGACAGTTGTGTTTACATGTTATTATGTGATCACTGTGATTGGTCACAACAATCACATAATACCTGGGTCAATCACAATTCCCCTGTACTGAGCACTGTGATCCGCCATGTCCACAAGACACAGCGGTCACAGGATCGCACCGCTGCATGCCCTAAGGGGTTCACACAAGGCACGCGAGTGGGAGGACATCCCTGAATGTCCTTACAGAAATAGGGGGGCCGGGTGGGAAGTGGTTAAATTGCCAGCTTGATTCTCTTTCTTAAAATGCCATGGGTAGCCCCAAACATGGCAAGGGTAGCTTGTTAGGAGGGACCCCCCCTGACAAAGCACCTTGTCTCCATGTTCATGATGAACATGTTCCTGGCCCAGTGGCTGTGGGAATAGGCAAGTGAAGGTTTACCAGGATCTGGATCCCCCTTTAAAATACGAGGGCCTCCAAGTATAGCCCCATCCCTTCATGAATGGGTAAGGGGTATATAGTACCTCTACTCGCCCATTCATTCACAAATTGATGTTAACAGTAAAAAAAACACTACAGACTTTGACAAGTCCTTTATTAAAGCAGTATTAAACCCATAAGCAAACTTTTATTACATTGCATCTTACCAAGTCTTAGATCTGATGACTGTATTTGTTTCCTTTTTTAGGCTTTCTGTCTACTATTTTCATCTGATAATCCAGCCAGCCTTTTGTTTTTTACAGCCCAAATTCTCATGCAGAATGTATCAGTTTACATGGACGAGACAAACCACTTAACCCTGTAGGGGTGATTAAAATGACAGTTTGCTGTAACTGATTATAAAGTGTGAGCTGGAGTTTGGTGTGTCCCTCTAAATCCATATCAGACTGAAGTGTCTGGTATTGATTTTAGGGGAGGGAGCTTACCCTTTTTTTAACATTTGGCGTGTGGTTCCCCTTAAAATCCATATCAGACCTGAAAGGGCCTGGTATGGATTTGGGGGGGCATGCCATATTTTTCAGAGTTTTTATTGACTGCAATGAACCCATGCTGACAACTGATTAGTCATCCATTGTTAAGGATGTGGCAACCAGCCTCCCAGCCCACTCCTTAACAACCAGCCATTGTTAAAGATACTGGTGGCTGCCAGCTTTAAACAATCACATCTGAACTGTGTCTAAATTGCAGTGAAAATGGAGGGGAAATTTGTACTGGACACATGTGAATCTAGCCTTAAACAGCTTTACCCTCAGTTAGACTTTATTGATTAAGCCTATGTTCTTTTTAATGGTTTGTCTGATGTGTAAGGAACTTGGTTTATGCTGACACCCACAGTGAAGTCTCATTTCTACCTGTTCCACAGCAGTATGGATTTGTGTAGCTCATATTAGCATAATGGTCATGTGTCCACAAAGTTTTGGTCATATAGTGTATGTGTGTCAGTCCAGAGGCAGGTGAAGCTTGGAAGAACCATGAAAGTCAGGGGTGGAGGTAAATTTACCCTTTAACCACCACAGTTTTTTTCATATACTGCATGGAGTCTCTATTAAAGGAAGGCAATACACAGCTAAGTAACCTTTTCTGCTTTCCTATTAGAGATTCCAGAATGCTCCAATATTCATAAATAAATATTAAATAAACACAAGCCCAGAAAATAAAACAAATTTTAGCAAAATATGTTGCCTGTAAAAAATGTTGTCCCTGCAATGTGATAATAAATACATTGGTAACTGCTTGATCAGTTCTGGGAGCTGCTCTTCAATCACCTTGCTGTATTGTCTGAATTTAACAATGTTAAATTTAACAAAACATGTAAGGTCTATTTTTAAAAATGTATAAAAATTAGGAAAACTGTGTTCACAGCTATTAATCAAATTGTTTGATTTTTCAGAAAATTACAAATGAATCTACCTGGTTGTAATGGGCAATCTACATTTTTATGGAAATGTTTTTTTCAAGTTTATTTTTCTTAATTTAGTTTCTAAATCCAAGAACCAACATTCAATATACTGCAGCTCACCAGCTCTAGATGTGGTGGCTGCATTTTTTTTGTTTGTTTACAGGAACATTTTCTTTTTTTCCGTTCAGTTATCCTGACAGTAAAACACTGTCCTAGGATAACAATGCTCACGCACAGTACTGTATCTGTAAAGGAGCAGCATTGTCACCCTTGTGTAAAGACTAGAGAACACTTCCTCTTCTCCTCATCTCTATAATATATGGAAACTGTTCTGTAGTCCACAAAAGAGAACTGGACAGACCTGATGACACAATATATTTTTTTTTTTTTTTGCCCATACCAACACTATGAAAACTGGAATGGTAAAATCTAAATCAGTGTTCTTTAAACTTGGATCCTCCATTAATCCAGTTCCACAGTGTTTATCAAAGTCTATGCTGTGGGGCCCAATTGCTCTGTTTGGGCAGCTCTCATTCCTCTAAAAGGGCCTCAAGAAAAATCCTGGAGTTAGAATTGAAAAATAAATCACCACACCAATGGATTTAAACTCCAAAAATATTTATTTTATCCTGAATAAACAAGCCAATACGTTTTTAAAGTAGTATGGTACCTTTAATGGGCTTAGAACAGGCCTTGCACTAAAGGGCAAGGTCTGATTATGTCACATGCCTCCTCCATTTTCAAAAAACTGTATTAAAGGTGTAAAAAAATAGTTATGGAAAAAGTTGTAAAACATACTTACCTTACCTTCTGCACAGTGTGAATGCAAGGGGTACCGTAAGCATGGTTTATAGCTTTTTCCATAAGTGTTGTCTTACAACTTCAATGCAATGATTTGAGAATAGGAATGGGAAGACCTTGCAGTTTAGTGCCAGGCCTGCTTTAAAGTGCTGATTGGAATAAAAATTACACATTTACAGGGGTTTGGTGACATCAAAAGTAAATTAGCTCCTTCATTTTAAGAAGGCTTAGTAGCTGGTTAGTGAGTTCATCAACAGCATATGATAAAATCATAAATAGAGATGAGCGAACTTCTAGAAGTCCGGGTTCTGCTGATTCGGCCGAACTTCGGGACAAAGTCCGGGTTCGGGTCCGGACAGAACCCGAACTTTGTCCCGAACCCCGAACCCCATTTAAATCAATGGGGACACTGACTTTTAGGCACAAAAATGGCTGTAAAATAGTCCTGGAAGGTCCTAGAGGTCTGCAAAAGGAAGGAAATGGGGGTAAGGGTGGGACAAGTGACCTACAAAGAAATGGGGACAGGGAAATAACTTTAAATATTTAAAAAAAAATAAAAACATAGAAAAAGCAAAAATGGAGATCATCTTCAAAATGGGTCTGAAAAGTATTAATTAACGGTAGAGGCCATAGAAATGTTCCAAAATCATCTTCAAACTGTGTCAAAAAAGTATAAATAAGCCGGGAGAACCCATATCACTGTTCTGCAAAATGTGTGTGTCACTTTAAATGAAACCGGGAATAAGTGAACATCTGTTCTGCAAACTTATTTAAAGTCTGTGTGTCACTTTAAATGAAACCGGGAATAAGTGCACATCTGTTCTGCGTCGGTAAAAACACGG
>BLSH010524638.1:48963-66353 GCA_018402905.1 Glandirana rugosa | reverse complement strand
AAAAAGGAAGGGATAGAAGGGGGTACGAGGGAATGGGGGAGGGGGGGCCCGGAGGGGGTAAGGGAGCATGGGGGAAGATAGGGAAGGAAAAAAGGGGGAGGGGGATGGAGAAAGGGTGGAGAATGGGGATGGTCCATTTTCCCCATGCTGAGGGTTTAGTAGGGGTAACCTTTAGCCGTACCCACATATTTATCTACGCAACCAAAATCTATACCCCCACCCCTTTTTTTCCCTATGATATGGAGAACAAACTGTGACAATGATGAGACGTAGAATGAGATGTCGGTGTAACGTAGGGAGGCGGGGATGGGGCAGAAATGGATAATAATGATTGGCTAATTCTCTGTCTTCCTTCTCTAGGGACCCACTACCGCAGAGAGAACAATAAAAGACATGGATACAAACAAAGACAACGCAATGGATTTTAATGAATTTCTCATTTTTCACAGCGGTCTCAACCTGGCCTTCTACGAGGCCTCCAAAAAAAAAAACCAACCCTGACAAGAAGCAGAAGAGCCTCCAAAAATTCTGAAGTCTCAATAAACTAGAGAATTAGCATTTACCGGCCTCTGTGTTTGTTTTTTCCAAAAAGCATATACAGTATGTGTGTCATTGTTCTGGGACCCCCAAGTGTCAGTGTGTCATTGTTCTGGGACCCCCAAGTGTCAGGGTGTCATTGTTCTGGGACCCCCAAGTGTCAGTGTGTCCTTGTTCTGGATCCTCAAGTGTCAGGGTGTCATTGTTCTGGGACCCCCAAGTGTCAGGGGGTCGTTGTTCTGGGACCCCCAAGTGTCAGGGTGTCATTGTTCTGGAACCCCAAGTGTCAGTGTGTCATTGTTCTGGGACCCCCAAGTGTCAGGGTGTCATTGTTCTGGGATCCCCAAGTGTCAGTGTGTCCTTGTTCTGGGACCCCCAAGTGTCAGTGTGTCCTTGTTCTGGGACCCCCAAGTGTCAGGGTGTCATTGTTCTGGAACCCCAAGTGTCAGTGTGTCATTGTTCTGGGACCCCCAAGTGTCAGGGTGTCATTGTTCTGGAACCCCAAGTGTCAGTGTGTCATTGTTCTGGGACCCCCAAGTGTCAGGGGTTCATTGTTCTGGGACCCCCAAGTGTCAGTGTGTCATTGTTCTGGGACCCCCAAGTGTCAGGGGGTCATTGTTCTGGGACCCCCAAGTGTCAGTGTGTCATTGTTCTGGGATCTCCAAGTATCAGTGTGTCCTTGTTCTGGGATCCCCAATTGTCAGTGTGTCCTTGTTCTGGGACCCCCAAGTGTCAGTGTGTCATTGTTCTGGGACCCCCAAGTGTCAGTGTGTCCTTGTTCTGGGACCCCCAAGTGTCAGGGTGTCATTGTTCTGGAACCCCAAGTGTCAGTGTGTCATTGTTCTGGGACCCCCAAGTGTCAGGGTGTCATTGTTCTGGGACCCCCAAGTGTCAGTGTGTCATTGTTCTGGGACCCCCAAATGTCAATGTGTTATTGTTCTGGAACCCCCAAGTGTCAATGTGTCATTATTCTGGGACCCCCAAGTGTCAGTGTGTCATTGTTCTGGGACCCCCAAGTGTCAGTGTGTTATTGTTCTGGGATCCCCAAGTGTCAGTGTGTCATTGTTCTGGGATCCCCAAGTGTCAGTGTGTCATTGTTCTGGGACCCCCAAGTGTCAGGGTGTCATTGTTCTGGGATCCCCAAGTGTCAGTGTGTCATTGTTCTGGGACCCCCAAGTGTCATGGTGTCATTGTTCTGGGACCCCCAAGTGTCAATGTGTCATTATTCTGGGACCCCCAAGTGTCAGTGTGTCATTGTTCTGGGACCCCCAAGTGTCAGTGTGTTATTGTTCTGGGATCCCCAAGTGTCAGGGTGTCATTGTTCTGGGACCCCCAAGTGTCAGTGTGTTATTGTTCTGGGACCCCCAAGTGTCAGTGTGTCATTGTTCTGGGATCCCCAAGTGAAGTGTCAGTATGTCATTATTCTGAAACCCCAAGTGTCAGGGTGTCATTGTTCTGGGATCCCCAAGTGTCAGTGTGTCATTGTTCTGGGACCCCCGAGTGTCAGTGTGTCATTGTTCTGGGACCCCCAAGTGTCAAGGCGTCGTTGTTCTGGGATCCCCAAATGTCAGTGTGTCATTGTTCTGGAACCCCAAATGTCAGTGTGTCATTGTTCTGGAACCCCAAGTGTCAGTGTGTCATTGTTCTGGAACCCCTAGTGTCAGGGTGTCATTGTTCATGAACCCCAGATTGTCAGGGTGTCATTTTTCTGGAACCCCAAGTGTCAGTGTGTCATTATTCTGGAACCCCAAGTGTCAGGGTGTCATTGTTCTGGATCCCCAAGTGTCAGGGTGTCATTGTTCTGGACCACCAAGTGTCAGTGTGTCATTGTTCTGGGACCCCCAAGTGTCAGGGTGTCGTTGTTCTGGGATCCCCAAATGTCAGTGTGTCATTGTTCTGGAACCCCAAGTGTCAGTGTGTCATTGTTCATGAACCCCAGATTGTCAGGGTGTCATTGTTCTGGAACCCCAAGTGTCAGTGTGTCATTATTCTGGAACCCCAAGTGTCAGGGTGTCATTGTTCTGGAACCCCAAGTGTCAGGATGTCATTGTTCTGGGATCCCCAAGTGTCAGGGTGTCATTGTTCTGGACCCCCAAGTGTCAGGGTGTCATTGTTCTGGAACCCCATGTGTCAGGGTGTCATTGTTCTGGGATCCCCAAGTGTCAGGGTGTCATTGTTCTGGACCCCCAAGTGTCAGTGTGTCATTGTTCTGGGACCCCCAAGTGTCAGGGTGTAGTTGTTCTGGGATCCCCAAATGTCAGTGTGTCATTGTTCTGGAACCCCAAGTGTCAGTGTGTCATTGTTCTGGAACCCCAAGTGTCAGTGTGTCATTGTTCTGGGACCCCCAAGTGTCAGTGTGTCATTGTTCTGGACCCCCAAGTGTCAGTGTATCATTGTTCTGGGACCCCCAAGTGTCAGGGTGTCATTGTTCTGGACCCTCAAGTATCAGTGTGTCATTGTTCTGGACCCCCAAGCGTCAGTGTGTCATTGCTCTGGGACCCCCAAGTGTCAAGGTGTCATTGTTCTGGACCCCCAAGTGTCAGTGTGTCATTGTTCTGGGACCACCAAGTGTCAGGGTGTCATTGTTCTGGACCCCCAAGTGTCAGTGTGTCATTGTTCTGGGACCCCCAAGTGTCAAGGTGTCATTGTTCTGGACCCCCAAGTGTCAGTGTGTCATTGTTCTGGGACCCCCAAGTGTCAGGGTGTCATTGTTCTGGACCCCCTAGTGTAAGTGTGTCATTGTTCTATGACCCCCAAGTGTCAGGGTGTCATTGTTCTGGACCCCCAAGTGTCAGGGTGTTGTTGTTCTGGGATCCCCAAATGTCAGTGTGTCATTGTTCTGGAACCCCAAGTGTCAGTGTGTCATTGTTCTGGAACCCCAAGTGTCAGTGTGTCATTGTTCTGGGACCCCCAAGTGTCAGGGTGTCATTGTTCTGGAACCCCAGATTGTCAGGGTGTCATTGTTCTGGGGCCCACTAAGTGTCAGTGTGTCATTGTTCTGTATCCCCAAGTGTCAGTGTGTCATTGTTCTGGGACCCCCAATTGCCAGGGTGTCATTGTTCTGGACCCCCTAGTGTCAAGGTGTCATTGTTCTGGAACCCCCAAGTGTCAGGGTGTCATTGTTCTGGACTCCCAAGTGTCAGGGTGTCATTGTTCTGGGACCTACTAAGTGTCAGTGTGTCATTGTTCTGGGAGCCCCAAGTGTCAGGGGGTCATTGTTCTGGGCCCCCAAGTGTCAGGGTGTCATTGTTCTGGGCCCCCAAGTGTCAGGGTGTCACTGTTCTGGACCCTCAAGTGTAAGGGTGGCATTGTTCTGGAACCCCAAGTGTCATGGTGTCATTGTTCTGGAACCCCCCGAAGTGTCATGGTGTCATTGTTCTGGAACCCCCCAAGTGTCAGTGTGTCATTGTTCTGGAACCCCCAAGTATCAGTGTGTCATTGTTCTGGGATCCCCAAGTGTCAGTGTGTCATTGTTCTGGAACCCCAAGTGTCAGGGTGGCATTGTTCTGGGACACCCAAGTGTCAGGGTGGCATTGTTCTGGGACCCCCAAGTGTCAGGGTGTCATTGTTCTGGATACCCAAGTGTCAGTGTGTCATTGTTCTGGAACCCCCAAGTAACAGTGTGTCATTGTTCTGGGCCCCCAAGTGTCAGGGGGTCATTGTTCTGGACCCCCAAGTGTCAGTGTATCATTGTTCTGGGACCCCCAAGTGTCAGGGTTTCATTGTTCTGGACCCTCCAGTGTCAGAGTGTCATTGTTCTGGACCCCCAAGTGTCAGTGTGTCATTGTTCTGGGACCCCCAAGTGTCAAGGTGTCATTGTTCTGGACCCCCAAGTGTCAGTGTGTCATTGTTCTGGGACCCCCAAGTGTCAGTGTGTCATTGTTCTGGGCCCCCAAGTGTCAGGGGGTCATTGTTCTGGGCCCCCAAGTGTCAGTGTGTCATTGTTCTGGACCCCCAAGTGTCAGGGTGTCATTGTTCTGGGCCCCCAAGTGTCAGGGTGTCATTGTTCTGGGACCCCCAAGTGTCAGGGTGTCATTGTTCTGGGACCCCCAAGTGTCAGTGTGTCATTGTTCTGGGACCCCCAAGTGTCATGGTGTCATTGTTCTGGGACCCCCAAGTGTCAATGTGTCATTATTCTGGGACCCCCAAGAGTCAGTGTGTCATTGTTCTGGGACCCCCAAGTGTCAGTGTGTTATTGTTCTGGGATCCCCAAGTGTCAGGGTGTCATTGTTCTGGGACCCCCAAGTGTCAGTGTGTTATTGTTCTGGGATCCCCAAGTGTCAGTGTGTCATTGTTCTGGGACCCCCAAGTGTCAGTGTGTCATTGTTCTGGGACCCCCAAGTGTCAGTGTGTCATTGTTCTGGGATCCCCAAGTGTCAGGGTGTCATTGTTCTGTGATCCCCAAGTGTCAGGGTGTCATTGTTCTGGAATCCCCAAGTGTCAGGGTGTCATTGTTCTGGGCCCCCAAGTGTCAGGGTGTCATTGTTCTGGGACCCCCAAGTGTCGGGTTGTCATTGTTCTGTGATCCCCAAGTGTCAGGGTGTCATTGTTCTGTGATCCCCAAGTGTCAGGGTGTCATTGTTCTGGGACCCCCAAGTGTCAGGGTGTCATTGTTCTGTGATCCCCAAGTGTCAGGGTGTCATTGTTCTGGAATCCCCAAGTGTCAGTGTGTCATTCTTCTGGGATCCCCAAGTGTCAGGGTGTCATTGTTCTGGGACCCCCAAGTGTCGGGTTGTCATTGTTCTGGGATCCCCAAGTGTCAGGGTGTCATTGTTCTGGACCCCCAAGTGTCAGGGTGTCATTGTTCTGGGACCCCCAAGTGTCAGGGTGTCATTGTTCTGGAATCCCCAAGTGTCAGGGTGTCATTGTTCTGGGACCCCCAAGTGTCAGTGTGTCATTGTTCTGGGACCCCCAAGTGTCAGGGTGTCATTGTTCTGGGACTCCCGAATGTCAGTGTGTCATTGTTCTGGACCCCTAAGTGTCAGGGTGTCATTGTTCTGGGACACCCAAGTGTCAGTGTGTCATTGTTCTGGGATCCCCAAGTGTCAGTGTGTCATTGTTCTGGGATCCCCAAGTGTCAGGGTGTCATTGTTCTGGATCCCCAAGTGTCAGGGTGTCATTGTTCTGGGATCCCCAAGTGTCAGGGTGTCATTGTTCTGGACCCCCAAGTGTCAGTGTGTCATTGTTCTGTGATCCCCAAGTGTCAGGGTGCCATTGTTCTGGACCCCAAAGTGTCAGTGTGTCATTGTTCTGGACCCCCAAGTGTCAGTGTGTCATTGTTCTGGGACCCCAAGTGTCAGGGTGTCATTGTTCTGGGACCCCCAAGTGTCAGGGTGTCATTGTTGTAGGACCCCCAAGTGTCAGTGTATCATTGTTCTGGGACCCCCAAGTGTCAGTGTGTCATTGTTCTGTGATCCCCAAGTGTCAGTGTGTCATTGTTCTGTGATCCCCAAGTGTCAGGGTGTCATTGTTCTGGACTCCCAAGTGTCAGTGTGTCATTGTTCTGGGACCCCCAAGTGTCAGTGTGTCATTGTTCTGGACCCCCAAGTGTCAGGGTGTCATTGTTCTGGGACACCCAAGTGTCAGGGTGTCATTGTTCTGGGACACCCAAGTGTCAGTGTGTCATTGTTCTGGGATCCCCAAGTGTCAGTGTGTCATTGTTCTGGGATCCCCAAGTGTCAGGGTGTCATTGTTGTAGGACCCCCAAGTGACAGTGTGTCATTGTTCTGGGACCCCCAAGTGTCAGTGTGTCATTGTTCTGGGACCCCCAAGTGTCAGTGTGTCATTGTTCTGGATCCCCAAGTGTCAGTGTTTCATTGTTCTGGGACCCCCAAGTGTCAGTGTGTCATTGTTCTGGACCCCCAAGTGTCAGTGTGTCATTGTTCTGGGTCCCCAAGTGTCAGTGTGTCATTGTTCTGGGACCCCCAAGTGTCAGTGTGTCATTGTTCTGGATCCCCAAGTGTCAGTGTTTCATTGTTCTGGCACCCCCAAGTGTCAGTGTGTCATTGTTCTGGGTCCCCAAGTGTCAGTGTGTCATTGTTCTGGACCCCCAAGTGTCAGGGTGTTATTGTTCTGCGACCCCAAGTGTCAGGGTGTCATTGTTTTGGGACTCCCGAGTGTCAGGGTGTCATTGTTCTGGGACCCCCAAGTGTCAGTGTGTCATTGTTCTGGGACCCCCAAGTGTCAGGGTGTCATTGTTCTGGGACCCCCAAGTGTCAGGATGTTATTGTTCTGCGACCCCAAGTGTCAGTGTGTCATTGTTCTGGGACTCCCGAGTGTCAGGGTGTCATTGTTCTGGGACCCCCAAGTGTCAGTGTGTCATTGTTCTGGGACCCCCAAGTGTCAGTGTGTCATTGTTCTGGGACCCCAAGTGTCAGGGTGTCATTGCTCTGGGACTCCCGAGTGTCAGGGTGTCATTGTTCTGGGACCCCCAAGTGTCAGGGTGTCATTGTTCTGGGATCCCCAAGTGTCAGGGTGTCATTGTTCTGGGACCCCAAGTGTCAGGGTGTCATTGCTCTGGGACTCCCGAGTGTCAGGGTGTCATTGTTCTGGGACCCCCAAGTGTCAGGGTGTCATTGTTCTGGGACCCCAAGTGTCAGGGTGTCATTGCTCTGGGACTCCCGAGTGTCAGGGTGTCATTGTTTTGGGACCCCCAAGTGTCAGTGTGTCATTGTTCTGGGACCCCCAAGTGTCAGTGTGTCATTGTTCTGGGACCCCAAGTGTCAGGGTGTCATTGTTCTGGACCCCTAAGTGTCAGGGTGTCATTGTTCTGGACCCCTAAGTGTCAGGGTGTCATTGTTCTGGACCCCCAAGTGTCAGGGTGTCATTGTTCTGGGACTCCCGGGTGTCAGTGTGTCATTGTTCTGGGATCCCCAAGTGTCAGGGTGTCATTGTTCTGGGACCTCCAAGTGTCAGGGTGTCATTGTTCTGGGATCCCCAAGTGTCAGGGTGTCATTGTTCTGGGACCTCCAAGTGTCAGGGTGTCATTGTTCTGGGACCCCAAGTATCAGTGTGTCATTGTTCTGGACTCCCAAGTGTCAGTGTGTCATTGTTCTGGATCCCCAAGTGTCAGGGTGTCATTGTTCTGGACCCCCAAGTGTCAGGGTGTCATTGTTCTGGAATCCCCAAGTGTCAGTGTGTCATTGTTCTGGGACCCCCAAGTGTCAGTGTGTCATTGTTCTGGACCCCCAAGTGTCAGGGTGTCATTGTTATGGGACCCCAAGTGTCAGGGTGTCATTGTTCTGGGACCTCCAAGTGTCAGGGTGTCATTGTTCTGGGACCCCAAGTATCAGTGTGTCATTGTTCTGGACTCCCAAGTGTCAGTGTGTCATTGTTCTGGACCCCCAAGTGTCAGGGTGTCATTGTTCTGGAATCCCCAAGTGTCAGGGTGTCATTGTTCTGGGACCCCCAAGTGTCAGGGTGTCATTGTTCTGGACTCCCAAGTGTCAGTGTGTCATTGTTCTGGACCCCCAAGTGTCAGGGTGTCATTGTTCTGGGACCCCCAAGTGTCAGTGTGTCATTGTTCTGGGATCCCCAAGTGTCAGGGTGTCATTGTTCTGTGATCCCCAAGTGTCAGTGTGTCATTGTTCTGGAATCCCCAAGTGTCAGGGTGTCATTGTTCTGTGATCCCCAAGTGTCAGTGTGTCATTGTTCTGGGACCCCCAAGTGTCAGTGTGTCATTGTTCTGGATCCCCAAGTGTCAGGGTGTCATTGTTCTGGAATCCCCAAGTGTCAGGGTGTCATTGTTCTGGGATCCCCAAGTGTCAGGGTGTCATTGTTCTGTGATCCCCAAGTGTCAGGGTGTCATTGTTCTGGACCCCCAAGTGTCGGGGTGTCATTGTTCTGGGATCCCCAAGTGTCAGGGTGTCATTGTTCTGGACCCCCAAGTGTCAGGGTGTCATTGTTCTGGAATCCCCAAGTGTCAGGGTGTCATTGTTCTGGGACCCCAAGTGTCAGGGTGTCATTGTTCTGGACTCCCAAGTGTCAGTGTGTCATTGTTCTGGGACCCCCAAGTGTCAGTGTGTCATTGTTCTGGACCCCCAAGTGTCAGGGTGTCATTGTTCTGGGACTCCCGAATGTCAGTGTGTCATTGTTCTGGACCCCCAAGTGTCAGTGTGTCATTGTTCTGGGACACCCAAGTGTCAGTGTGTCATTGTTCTGGGATCCCCAAGTGTCAGGGTGTCATTGTTCTGGACCCCCAAGTGTCAGGGTGTCATTGTTCTGGGATCCCCAAGTGTCAGGGTGTCATTGTTCTGTGATCCCCAAGTGTCAGGGTGTCATTGTTGTAGGACCCCCAAGTGTCAGTGTGTCATTGTTCTGGGACACCCAAGTGTCAGTGTGTCATTGTTCTGGGATCCCCAAGTGTCAGGGTGTCATTGTTCTGGATCCCCAAGTGTCAGGGTGTCATTGTTCTGGACCCCCAAGTGTCAGGGTGTCATTGTTCTGGGATCCCCAAGTGTCAGGGTGTCATTGTTGTTGGACCCCCAAGTGTCAGTGTGTCATTGTTCTGTGATCCCCAAGTGTCAGGGTGTCATTGTTCTGGGACCCCCAAGTGTCAGTGTGTCATTGTTCTGGACCCCCAAGTGTCAGTGTGTCATTGTTCTGGATCCCCAAGTGTCAGGGTGTCATTGTTCTGGGACCCCCAAGTGTCAGTGTGTCATTGTTCTGGGACCCCCAAGTGTCAGTGTGTCATTGTTCTGGACCCCCAAGTGTCAGTGTGTCATTGTTCTGTGATCCCCAAGTGTCAGTGTGTCATTGTTCTGGGACCCCCAAGTGTCAGTGTGTCATTGTTCTGGACTCCCAAGTGTCAGTGTGTCATTGTTCTGGGACCCCCAAGTGTCAGTGTGTCATTGTTCTGGACCCCCAAGTGTCAGGGTGTCATTGTTCTGGGACTCCCGAGTGTCAGTGTGTCATTGTTCTGGACCCCCAAGTGTCAGGGTGTCATTGTTCTGGGACACCCAAGTGTCAGTGTGTCATTGTTCTGGGATCCCCAAGTGTCAGTGTGTCATTGTTCTGGGATCCCCAAGTGTCAGGGTGTCATTGTTGTAGGACCCCCAAGTGTCAGTGTGTCATTGTTCTGGGACCCCCAAGTGTCAGTGTGTCATTGTTCTGGATCCCCAAGTGTCAGTGTTTCATTGTTCTGGGACCCCCAAGTGTCAGTGTGTCATTGTTCTGGGTCCCCAAGTGTCAGTGTGTCATTGTTCTGGGACCCCCAAGTGTCAGTGTGTCATTGTTCTGGACCCCCAAGTGTCAGGGTGTCATTGTTCTGGGACCCCCAAGTGTCAGGATGTTATTGTTCTGGGACCCCAAGTGTCAGGGTGTCATTGTTCTGGGACTCCCGAGTGTCAGGGTGTCATTGTTCTGGGACCCCCAAGTGTCAGTGTGTCATTGTTCTGGGACCCCCAAGTGTCAGGGTGTCATTGTTCTGGGACCCCCAAGTGTCAGGATGTTATTGTTCTGCGACCCCAAGTGTCAGTGTGTCATTGTTCTGGGACTCCCGAGTGTCAGGGTGTCATTGTTCTGGGACCCCCAAGTGTCAGTGTGTCATTGTTCTGGGACCCCCAAGTGTCAGTGTGTCATTGTTCTGGGACCCCAAGTGTCAGGGTGTCATTGCTCTGGGACTCCCGAGTGTCAGGGTGTCATTGTTCTGGGACCCCCAAGTGTCAGGGTGTCATTGTTCTGGGACCCCAAGTGTCAGGGTGTCATTGCTCTGGGACTCCCGAGTGTCAGGGTATCATTGTTTTGGGACCCCCAAGTGTCAGTGTGTCATTGTTCTGGGACCCCCAAGTGTCAGGGTGTCATTGTTCTGGGATCCCCAAGTGTCAGTGTGTCATTGTTCTGGGACCCCCAAGTGTCAGTGTGTCATTGTTCTGGGACCCCAAGTGTCAGTGTGCCATTGTTCTGGGACCCCAAGTGTCAGGGTGTCATTGTTCTGGGATCCCCAAGTGTCAGTGTGTCATTGTTCTGGGACCCCCAAGTGTCAGTGTGTCATTGTTCTGGGACCCCAAGTGTCAGTGTGCCATTGTTCTGGGACCCCAAGTGTCAGGGTGTCATTGTTCTGGGACCCCAAATGTCAGGGTGTCATTGTTCTGGGATCCCCAAGTGTCAGTGTGTCATTGTTCTGGGACCCCCAAGTGTCAGTGTGTCATTGTTCTGGGACCCCCAAGTGTCAGGGTGTCATTGTTCTGGATCTCCAAGTGTCAGGGTGTCATTGTTCTGGACCCCCAAGTGTAAGGGTGTCATTGTTCTGGATCCCCAAGTGTCAGGGTGTCATTGTTGTAGGACCCCCAAGTGTCAGTGTGTCATTGTTCTGGACTCCCAAGTGTCAGTGTGTCATTGTTCTGGGACCCCCAAGTGTCAGTGTGTCATTGTTCTGGGACTCCCGAGTGTCAGTGTGTCATTGTTCTGGACCCCCAAGTGTCAGGGTGTCATTGTTCTGGGACCCCCAAGTGTCAGTGTGTCATTGTTCTGGGATCCCCAAGTGTCAGTGTGTCATTGTTCTGGACCCCCAAGTGTCAGTGTGTCTTTGTTCTGGGATCCCCAAGTGTCAGTGTGTCATTGTTCTGGACCCCCCAAGTGTCAGTGTGTCATTGTTCTGGGACCCCCAAGTGTCAGTGTGTCATTGTTCTGGATCCCCAAGTGTCAGTGTTTCATTGTTCTGGCACCCCCAAGTGTCAGTGCGTCATTGTTCTGGATCCCCAAGTGTCAGTGTGTCATTGTTCTGTGACCCCCAAGTGTCAGGGTGTCATTGTTCTGGGTCCCCAAGTGTCAGTGTGTCATTGTTCTGGACCCCCAAGTGTCAGGGTGTTATTGTTCTGCGACCCCAAGTGTCAGGGTGTCATTGTTCTGGGACTCCCGAGTGTCAGGGTGTCATTGTTCTGGGACCCCCAAGTGTCAGTGTGTCATTGTTCTGGGACCCCCAAGTGTCAGGGTGTCATTGTTCTGGGACCCCCAAGTGTCAGGGTGTCATTGTTCAGGGACCTCCAAGTGTCAGGGTGTCATTGTTCTGGGACCCCAAGTGTCAGTGTGTCATTGTTCTGGGACCCCCAAGTGTCAGTGTGTCATTGTTCTGGGACCCACAAGTGTCAGGGTGTCATTGTTCTGGGACCCCAAGTGTCAGTGTGCCATTGTTCTGGGACCCCAAGTGTCAGGGTGTCATTGTTCTGGGATCCCCAAGTGCCAGTGTGTCATTGTTCTGGGACCCCCAAGTGTCAGTGTGTCATTGTTCTGGGACCCCAAGTGTCAGTGTGCCATTGTTCTGGGACCCCAAGTGTCAGGGTGTCATTGTTCTGGGACCCCAAATGTCAGGGTGTCATTGTTCTGGGATCCCCAAGTGTCAGTGTGTCATTGTTCTGGATCCCCAAGTGTCAGTGTGTCATTGTTCTGTGACCCCCAAGTGTCAGTGTGTCATTGTTCTGGATCCCTAAGTGTCGGGGTGTCATTGTTCTGGGACCCCCAAGTGTCAGTGTGTCATTGTTCTGGATCCCCAAGTGTCAGTGTGTCATTGTTCTGGATCCCCAAGTGTCAGTGTGTCATTGTTCTGGATCCCCAAGTGTCAGTGTGTCATTGTTCTGTGACCCCCAAGTGTCAGGGTGTCATTGTTCTGGATCCCCAAGTGTCGGGGTGTCATTGTTCTGGGACACCCAAGTGTCAGTGTGTCATTGTTCTGGATCCCCAAGTGTCAGTGTGTCATTGTTCTGTGACCCCCAAGTGTCAGTGTGTCATTGTTCTGGACCCCCAAGTGTCAGGGTGTCATTGTTCTGGGACCCCAAGTGTCAGTGTGTCATTGTTCTGGGACCCCCAAGTGTCAGTGTGTCATTGTTCTGGATCCCCAAGTGTCAGTGTGTCATTGTTCTGTGACCCCCAAGTGTCAGTGTGTCATTGTTCTGGACCCCCAAGTGTCAGGGTGTCATTGTTCTGGGACCCCAAGTGTCAGTGTGTCATTGTTCTGGGACCCCCAAGTGTCAGTGTGTCATTGTTCTGGATCCCCAAGTGTCAGTGTGTCATTGTTCTGGACCCCCAAGTGTCAGTGTGTCATTGTTCTGGGACCCCACGTGTCAGTGTGTCATTGTTCTGGGATCCCCAAGTGTCAGGGTGTCATTGTTCTGGGACCCCCAAGTGTCAGGGTGTCATTGTTCTGGGACCCCAAGTGTCAGTGTGTCATTGTTCTGGGACCCCAAATGTCAGGGTGTCATTGTTCTGGGACCCCAAGTGTCAGGGTGTCATTGTTCATGGACCCCAAATTGTCAGTGTGTCATTGTTCTGGGACCCCAAGTGTCAGTGTGTCATTGTTCTGGGATCCCCAAGTGTCAGGGTGTCATTGTTCTGGGACCCCAAGTGTCAGGGTGTCATTGTTCTGGGACCCCAAGTGTCAGTGTGTCATTGTTCTGGGACCCCCAAGTGTCAGTGTGTCATTGTTCTGGGACCCCCAAGTGTCAGGGTGTCATTGTTCTGGGACCCCCAAGTGTCAGGGTGTCATTGTTCTGGACCCCCAAGTGTCAGGGTATCATTGTTCTGGGACCTCCACGTGTCAGTGTGTCATTGTTCTGGACCCCCAAGTGTCAGGGTGTCATTGTTCTGGGACCCCCAAGTGTCAAGGTGTCATTGTTCTGGACCCCCAAGTGTAAGGGTGTCATTGTTCTGGATCCCCAAGTGTCAGTGTGTCATTGTTCTGGATCGACAAGTGTCAGTGTGCCATTGTTCTGGGACCCCCAAGTGTCAGGGTGTCATTGTTCTGGACCCCCAAGTGTCAGGGTGTCATTGTTCTGGATCGACAAGTGTCAGTGTGCCATTGTTCTGGGACCCCCAAGTGTCAGGGTGTCATTGTTCTGGACCCCCAAGTGTAAGGGTGTCATTGTTCTGGATCCCCAAGTGTCAGTGTGCCATTGTTCTGGGACCCCCAAGTGTCAGGGTGTCATTGTTCTGGACCCCCAAGTGTCAGTGTGTCATTGTTCTGGGACCCCCAAGTGTAAGGGTGTCATTGTTCTGGATCCCCAAGTGTCAGGGTGTCATTGTTCTGGGACCCCCAAGTGTCAGTGTGCCATTGTTCTGGGACCCCCAAGTGTCAGGGTGTCATTGTTCTGGGACCCCCAAGTGTCAGTGTGTCATTGTTCTGGGACCCCCAAGTGTCAGGGTGTCATTGTTCTAGACCCCCAAGTGTCAGGGTGTCATTGTTCTGGACCCCCAAGTGTCAGTGTGCCATTGTTCTGGGACCCCCAAGTGTCAGGGTGTCATTGTTCTGGGACCCCCAAGTGTCAGGGTGTCATTGTTCTAGACCCCCAAGTGTCAGGGTGTCATTGTTCTGGATCCCCAAGTGTCAGGGTGTCATTGTTCTGGGACCTCCACGTGTCAGTGTGTCATTGTTCTGGAGCCCCCAAGTGTCAGTGTGTCATTGTTCTGGGATCCCCAAGTGTAAGGGTGTCATTGTTCTGGATCCCCAAGTGTCAGTGTGCCATTGTTCTGGGACCCCCAAGTGTCAGGGTGTCATTGTTCTGGGACACCCAAGTGTCAGTGTGTCATTGTTCTGGACCCCCAAGTGTCAGTGTGTCATTGTTCTGGGACCCCCAAGTGTCAGGGTGTCATTGTTCTGGATCCCCAAGTGTCAGGGTGTCATTGTTCTGGACCCCCAAGTGTCAGGATGTCATTGTTGTGTGACCCCCAATTGTCGGGGTGTCATTGTTGTGGGACCCCCAAGTGTCAGTGTGTCATTGTTGTGGGACCCCCAAGTGTTGGGGTGTCAGTGGTCAGTATGTGCGAATATTACGGTGAGATTGGAAGATTTGGGGTTGGGTTTGGGGGGAGAACGCGGACCCCCATTTATAGCGCAGACACATAGGAGGGACACAGGAGATCCTGGTTGGCGGGGGCTGTGGGTGGTCTCCATGTGTCAGTCATTGATGTATGGAGGGAAGGATCAGTAAACACTTCTATGTGTGAGTAGCAGACAGACCACCCAGACACTCCGACCTTTCACCCCGCTACCTGGTGCCACCTGCTGCTGAGGAACCACAAGTCTCAGCAGATCCTCACAGCTGTCACTGTCAGCACTTTTCAATGTGTCTCATATAAAAGCTTGGATGGAGTGGGGAATGATGAGGGTCTGGTAAAGATGTCAAAGGGGGACCCCCAGAGAGAAAGAGGGGGGGCTCCTACATAAATCATAGCAAACCCTTCCGCCCCCCCCTCAAAAATTCAATTCCAGACCCCCATCTGAGTACGCAGCCTGACTGGCCAGGAAAGGAGGTGGGGGGAACAAGCGGGCACCCCCCCCCCCCACGTGGACAATTCCAGGCCACATACCCCATGGGGGGGACTCCTCTAGGGGGGTTATTGGAAATTGGAAGCCCCCTTTAATAATAAGGGGACCCCCAGATACCGGCCACCACTCTATGTGAATTAGGATGTCCCCCCCAAAAAAAGGAAAACAGTAAAAAACACAGAGACACTTCACTGATTGGAGAGCTCAACCTCTGAGTCAGCAGGGGATGTGTTAGACTTCTGCAGAGAGACCACTGCTTCCGCACACAGAGCAAGCGTCCTTCTTTACTCCAAGGGGGATTTTACATTGCAATGCCACACCAAAGCCGCATGCCAACCACTGGGCGAGTGATGCGGTACTGCAATGCAAAATCGCACCCAAATGGCTGGCACACAGCTGCATCTCAGTCCCACTGACTTCAATAGACGTTGTGCCAACACCCGCCCAACGTGATGCGCTGAATAAATTTCACATCGCAGCCGCGGCTATGAACCTGAGCAGCAGCCATGTTAGGTTTTAGGTGGGCAGAAAAAAAATGCAGATTTATTTTATCATTTTAATTTATTTTATGTTCTATATATTTATTTTTTTATTTGTATATTTATTTATATTTTAAAAATACATAATATATAATTTTTAATATCAATATATTTATATTATTATTTAAATATATTAATATTTTTTAAAAAAATATATTATTTATTTATTTTTTATGTTATATTTATTTACTTTTTAATTGTCTATTTATTCATAATTATTTATATTTAAAAATATATTATATTTAAATTTAATATTTCAATTTGTATTCCTATTTAAATATCTTTTATTATTTATATATTTTTTTTATCATTTATATATATTCTGGAATCTATTATTTTATATTTATTTATTATTCACTTGTTTATATTTATTGTTTGCTGGATAATTAACCCCTTCAAGTCCGGGCACTCAGCACTCTTCCCTACCGGACCAATTGTCAGCTTTCAGCGCTGTGAATGAGAATTGCGCGGTCCTCCAACGCTGCACCCAAACAGAATTTTCATCATTTTTCCCACAGAGATTTCTATCGCTGGGATTCGATCTCCTCTGCCGTTTTTATTTTTTGCGCTACAAATAAAAAACCGAAAGACCGAAAATTTTGAAAAAAAAAATGTTTCTTTGTTTCTGTCACAAAACTTTGTAAATAAAAACATTTTCTCCATCACTGACGGGCACTGATGATGAGGCACTGATAGGTGGCACTGATGATGAGGCACTGATAGGTGGCACTGATGATGAGGCACTGATAGGTGGCACTGGTGGGTGGCAATGACAGATGCACTAATAGGTGCCCATTCCCTGGGGGTCTAGGGTGGCATCTGAAGTTGGCATTGAGTGCTATCCATGTTGCACTGTGCCCCTTACCTGGGTGGCGATCCTAGGGAGGGCTGCACTGATAAACATTCAGCACAGACCCCCCCCCCACTTGTTATCCTGCTGGACGTCACATGACTCCCAGTCAGGAAAACTGAACCACCGCCCGGACGTCATTCTGCATACAGCAGTAGGGAAGAGGTTAAGGGCCCCCCCGTTCTCTGCCCCCCCCCCCACTTGTCCTGTTTCCCATCATCACAGAGAGCGAAGGAAAATCCCACATTTCGGGTTGTCACCAGGAAGGGAGGAGAAACCTTCCAATGGGGACACCACAGGGATTTCCTCTCACTTCCTGTTGGGGCCATGGGACAGGAAGTGAAGGGAAATCTCCTCAATGGGGACACAGGAGGCAAAAAATCTGACAGTGGCTATAACCCTCCGTTATTCTGTTCAACATGGAAAATACGTTTTGCCTGGAGTTCTCCTTCAAGTTGGGCCGGGGCTTTAAATCGCCTCCCATCCTGGAGGTAATAATGGGGCTCAGCCTGTGGTCCTCCAGGTGTTGCAGAACTACAAGTCCCATGAGGCATTGCAAGCTGCTGATAATTACAGACATGGCCCCCCAAGGCAGAGGCATGATGGGATTTGTAGTTACAGGTTGAGCCCCCATAGGATATGAAGGGGATGGAGGGGATTCCATGCTCCCCATCACTTCACTCATCTCCTTCTTCTTCCAGAAATATAAAAGTCCTCTGCTGCCCCCTGCTGGTGAAACCGAGGATTGCTAGGTGACGGCGGAAGAGGTTTTCCCAAAAACGGGGTTTTAACCCTTTCAGTGTCAGACCCTCATATACATTATATATACATTATATCCTCATATACATTATATACATTATATATACATTATATCCTCATATACATTATATACATTATATATACATTATATCCTCATATACATTATATCCTCATATACATTATATACATTATATATACATTATATCCTCATATACATTATATATACATTATATATACATTATATCCTCATATACATTATATACATTATATATACATTATATCCTCATATACATTATATACATTATATATACATTATATCCTCATATACATTATATCCTCATATACATTATATATACATTATATCCTCATATACATTATATCCTCATATACATTATATATACATTATATCCTCATACATATATATTACATATACTCCTATATTACATAT
>BLSH010524638.1:13374-31165 GCA_018402905.1 Glandirana rugosa | reverse complement strand
CAGACCCCATGTCAGGTCCTATGTCAGGCCCTGTGTCAGACCCCATGTCAGGTCCTGTGTCAGACCCCATGTCAGACCCCATCCTGGACTGTATCCCGGACTGTACTCCAGACTGTATCCTGGACTGTATCCTGGACTGTACTCCAGACTGTATCCCGGACTGTACCCCGGACTGTATCCTGGACTGTACCCCAGACTGTATCCCAGCCTGTACCCCGGACTGTATCCTGGACTGTATCCTGGACTGTACCCCAGACTGTGTCCCGGACTGTACCCCAGACTGTGTCCCGGACTGTAACCCAGACTGTGTCCCGGACTGTATCCTGGACTGTACCCCGGACTGTGTCCCGAACTGTACTCTGGACTGTTCCCCCAACTGTACCCCAGACTGTACCCCAGACTGTGTCCTGGACTGTACCCCAGACTGTGTCCCGGACTGTATCCTGGACTGTACCCCAGACTGTGTCCCAGACTGTACCCCAGACTGTGTCCCAGACTGTATCCTGGACTGTACCCCAGACTGTGTCCCAGACTGTACCCCGGACTGTACCCCGGACTGTATCCTGGACTGTACCCCGGACTGTACCCCAAACTGTATCCTGGACTGTACCCCAGACTGTGTCCCAGACTATACCCCAGACTGTGTCCAAGACTGTATCCTGGACTGTACCCCAGACTGTGTCCCAGACTGTACCCCGGACTGTACCCCGGACTGTATCCTGGACTGTACCCCGGACTGTACCCCAAACTGTATCCTGGACTGTACCCCAGACTGTGTCCCAGACTATACCCCAGACTGTGTCCAAGACTGTATCCTGGACTGTACCCCAGACTGTGTCCCAGACTGTACCCCGGACTGTACCCCGGACTGTATCCTGGACTGTACCCCGGACTGTACCCCAAACTGTATCCTGGACTGTACCCCAGACTGTATCCTGGACTGTACCCCAGACTGTGTCCCGGACTGTATCCTGGACTCTACCCCATACTGTGTCCTGGACTGTATCCTGGACTGTACCCCAGACTGTGTCCCAGACTGTACCCCGGACTGTACCCCGGACTGTATCCTGGACTGTACCCCGGACTGTATCCCGGACTGTATCCTGGACTCTACCCCAGACTGTATCCTGGACTGGGTTGCCAAAATCCCGAAGTGAAAGTTACTGACAGTGCATAAAATGAGCCAGAATGGCCGTTTTCAGTGCAAATATCAATATTTCAGCTACAAATGTAAGGAGTGCAATCAGTGATGTGCATTTCTCCTTTTGTATGAAGGTCGGGGTAAAATAACCCAACACAGAGTTACCCCTTACATCAGAGTCTGCAGAGTTCCCCTTTACAGTGCAAGGGGGAGCCCTGCAGACTGTGAGGTAAAATGGAAACGGAGGTATAAGGGGGTCTCTTGTAAAAACCTTATAACCTGCGCTGTGGAATTGTGAAACCAAACAAAGGCTCTGGGGGCAGCCGTACTCAGGAAGAACCGGCCTGGCACAAATGTTTACAATAATCAGCGCCAACCCAGATGATGGAAGTCACAAAACGTGGCATCAAATCATAGAACATAAAGTCCAAAATGTCCAGAAAAGATAACTGAATCCAAACTGCATAGAAGGGACAATGAGCAAAAAGTGCTCTTCAGTGCTCCGTATAGAACTGAGCTCTTGGTGACGAGTGCCCAGCATTGCCCTCTCGTGCCCTCACTCACCAGAACAAATGGACCCACTGCTTTCCAGTCAGCAGATCATAAAGGCTGGGGGCTGCTGAGAATAGAGATCTTGATCACACATTCACACATATACACATTCACACGTATACACATTCACACGTATACACATTCACACGTATACACATTCACACGTATACACATTCACACATTCACACATATACACATTCACACGTGTACACATATACACATTCACACGTATACACAGTCACACGTATACACATATACACATTCACACGTATGCACATATACACATTCACACATTCACACATATACATATTCACACATATACACATATGCATATTCACACATATACACATTCACACGTATACACAGTCACACGTATACACATATACAGATTCACACATATACACATATGCATATTCACACATATACACATTCACACGTATACACAGTCACACGTATACACATTCACACGTATACACATTCACACGTATACACATCTACACATATACACATTCACACATATACACATATACACATTCACACATATACATATTCACACATATTATCATCCCCGTCTCCTCAATGGCCGCCTGTGTTGTGCAGACAGCCCTGTGTGTGTACATGGAATGTGTATATGTGTATATGTGTGAATGTGTATATGTGTGAATGTGTATATGTGTAGATGTGTATACGTGTGAATGTGTATATGTGTGAATGTGTATATGTGTGAATATGTATATGTGTGAATGTGTATATGTGTATATGTGTGAATGTGTATACGTGTGAATGTGTATACGTGTGAATGTGTATACGTGTGAATGTGTATATGTGTGAATGTGTATATGTGTGAATGTGTATATGTGTGAATCTGTATATGTGTATATGTGTGAATGTGTATACGTGTGAATGTGTATATGTGTGAATGTGTATACGTGTGAATATGTATATGTGTGAATCTGTATATGTGTGAATGTGTATATGTGTGAATGTGTATACGTGTGAATGTGTATACGTGTGAATGTGTATATGTGTGAATGTGTATATGTGTGAATTCGTATATGTGTGAATGTGTATATGTGTGAATGTGTATATGTGTGAATATGTATATGTGTGAATGTGTATATGTGTGAATGTGTATATGTGTGAATATGTATATGTGCGAATCTGCATATGTGTGAATATGTATATGTGTGAATGTGTATACGTGTGAATGTGTATATGTGTAGATGTGTATATGTGTGAATGTGTATATGTGTAGATGTGTATATGTGTGAATGTGTATATGTGTGAATGTGTATATGTGTGAATATGTATATGTGTGAATGTGTATACGTGTGAATGTGTATACGTGTGAATGTGTATACGTGTGAATGTGTATATGTGTGAATGTGTATACGTGTGAATGTGTATATGTGTGAATGTGTATATGTGTGAATATGTATATGTGTGAATGTGTATATGTGTGAATATGTATATGTGTGAATGTGTATACGTGTGAATGTGTATATGTGTGAATGTGTATATGTGTGAATGTGTATATGTGTGAATATGTATATGTGTGAATGTGTATACGTGTGAATGTGTATATGTGTGAATGTGTATATGTGTGAATGTGTATACGTGTGAATGTGTATACGTGTGAATGTGTATATGTGTAAATGTGTATATGTGTGAATGTGTATATGTGTGAATGTGTATGTGTGAATATGTATATGTGTGAATGTGTATATGTGTGAATGTGTATATGTGTGAATGTGTATACGTGTGAATATGTATATGTGCGAATGTGTATACGTGTGAATGTGTATATGTGTGAATGTGTATATGTGTGAATGTGTATATGTGTGAATGTGTATATGTGTGAATGTGTATATGTGTGAATGTGTATATGTGTATACGTGTGAATGTGTATATGTGTGAATGTGTATATGTGTGAATGTGTATGTGTGAATATGTATATGTGTGAATGTGTATATGTGTGAATGTGTATGTGTGAATGTGTATATGTGTGAATGTGTATATGTGTGAATGTGTATACGTGTGAATGTGTATATGTGTGAATGTGTATATGTGTGTATGTGTATACGTGTGAATGTGTATGTGTGAATATGTATATGTGTGTATGTGTGAATGTGTATATGTGTGAATGTGTATGTGTGAATATGTATATGTGTATATGTGTGAATGTGTATATGTGTGAATGTGTATACGTGTGAATGTGTATACGTGTGCATTTGTATACGTGTGAATGTGTATATGTGTGAATGTGTATGTGTGAATATGTATATGTGTGTATGTGTGAATGTGTATACGTGTGAATGTGTATGTGTGAATATGTATATGTGTATATGTGTGAATGTGTATATGTGTAAATGTGTATATGTGTGAATATGTATATGTGTGAATGTGTATATGTGTGAATGTGTATACGTGTGAATGTGTATATGTGTGAATGTGTATACGTGTGAATGTGTACATGTGTGAATGTATATACGTGTGAATGTGTATATGTGTGAATGTGTATATGTGTGAATGTGTATACGTGTGAATGTGTATATGTGTGAATGTGTATACGTGTGAATGTGTATACGTGTGAATGTGTATATGTGTGAATGTGTATATGTGTGAATGTGTATACGTGTGAATATGTATATGTGTGAATGTGTATACGTGTGAATATGTATATGTGTGAATGTGTATATGTGTGAATGTGTATACGTGTGAATGTGTACATGTGTGAATATGTATACGTGTGAATGTGTATACGTGTGAATGTGTATATGTGTGAATGTGTATATGTGTGAATGTGTGATCAAGATCTCTATTCTCAGCAGCCCCCAGCCTTTATGATCTGCTGACTGGAAAGCAGTGGGTCCATTTGTTCTGGTGAGTGAGGGCACGAGAGGGTAATGCTGGGCACTCGTCACCAAGAGCTCAGTTCTATACGGAGCACTGAAGAGCACTTTTTGCTCATTGTCCCTTCTATGCAGTTTGGATTCAGTTATCTTTTCTGCACATTTTGGACTTTATGTTCTATGATTTGATGCCACGTTTTGTGACTTCCATCATCTGGGTTGGCGCTGATTATTGTAAACATAAGGGGGTCTCTGGTCACCAGAGCCCCCCCCCCCTTACATTGAGTCCGCAGCATCCCCCCTAACATCAGAGTTCTGCACTCTGCAGCATTGCCCATTATATCAGAGCTGCACTGTAAGGGGGAATCCTACAGACTGTGGTGAAAAGGGGGACTCTAAGGACAGTGATTTAGGGGGGAGCGCTGTGAACTCTGTGTAGGGGGGGCTCTGGTGACCACAGACCACCTTCTGCACAGTGAATACACCGAGGTATTTATATGAGGAAGAACCTTTATATAGGTGACCCCCCCATGGACAGGCGGCTGGAGCTGTCACTGATCTGCCTCCCCCCGGGGGTCCTCCTCTGCTCCTGGTTCCCCTCCATTCTGGACTGCAGTCCTCTTCCATCTCGGCTCTCCCCCGCCTACAATTTGTAAAAGGCGCCAAGAGGGCGCCATGCCATCACTGCCCCCTCCTCTCCCCTACAAGGCATTCTATGAATGGAGGAGGGGGGATTGTGTGGCATTACTGCCCCCTCCTCCTCCATTCACAGATTGCCATATAGGGGGAAGGAGGAGGGGGGGGCTACCTGATCTCCCCTCCTCCATTCACAGATTCCTTGTATTCTGTAACAAATAATTATTGATCCCAATCATTCATTTATCAGATCCTTTATTCTATTATTATAAATATCCTGATAAAAATGACTTGGAGGGGGTGAATTCAGTCAGCGAATGTGGCGTGGTGCATTGGCCGGTGAATATTTGGCGTGGTGCATTGCCCGGTGAATAATTAGCGTGGTGCATTGGCCGGTGAATATTTGGTGTGGTACATTGGCCGGTGAATATGTGGCATGGTACATTGGCCGGTGAATATTTGGCGTGGTGCATTGGCCGGTGAATATTTGGCGTGGTGCATTGACCGGTGAATATTTGGCATGGTGCATTGGCCGGTGAATATTTGGTGTGGTGCATTGGCCGGTGAATATGTGGCATGGTACATTGGCCGGTGAATATGTGGCATGGTACATTGGCCGGTGAATATTTGGCGTGGTGCATTGGCCGGTGAATATTTGGCGTGGTGTATTGGCCGGTGAATATTTGGCATGGTACATTGGCCGGTGAATATTTGGCGTGGTGCATTGGCCAGTGAATATTTGGCGTGGTGCATTGGCCAGTGAATATTTGGCGTGGTGCATTGGCCGGTGAATATTTGGCGTGGTGCATTGGCCGGTGAATATTTGGCGTGGTGCATTGGCCGGTGAATATTTGGCGTGGTACATTGGCCGGTGAATATGTGGCGTGGTGCATTGGCCGGTGAATATGCGGTGTGGTGCATTGGCCGGTGAATATGTGGCGTGGTGCATTGGCCGGTGAATATGCGGTGTGGTACATTGGCCAGTGAATATGCGGTGTGGTACATTGGCCGGTGAATATTTGGTGTGGTACATTGGCCGGTGAATATGCGGTGTGGTACATTGGCCTGTGAATATGTGGCCACATTGTGGGGGAATTCGGTGAATCTCAGGATTGTGAGGAAGAAATGAGGCTGATTGAATGTGGGGTGCAGTACCCTCGGGTCCCAGCAGGTGTCGCTGTGTCCTCATTCCACAGTCCCACCAATCACCCAGCACTGCACTGAGGTCCCAATGATGACAGATGGCACTCCCTCCCCCATCAGCTGTCTGGGGGTGACCCTCCGCTGTCTGTCGGTGACACGTGTGACAGTATAATGACATTATAATAGGGGCATGCGCCCCCCCAGTCCGCCAGGCCCCTCTCCCCCCCCCTACTCCCCTATTAGGAGTTTATTTTATTGGGACTGCAGCAGGAGGAGTGAGACTCCCTGAGTCCCATCCATAATTGAAGGAGAACGGCTCCGGTTGGCGTGGCCCTGTAATTGGGGCCCCTGACCAGTAATCCTGTTAAAAGGCTCCCCTGAGTCTCCCTAATGAAATTATCTGTGACTGGCAGGAAGGTTGCGGCTGGTCGTCCCACGGAGGACACAAAACCCCGGCGCTGCGAAGATAAGAAACCCCCGGCAGGCGTGCGCGGCGCTGCCCACCGCCTCCCTTCCCTGCCCCTCCCCCATCAACATTCTGCTTTCATTTTTAACAAAATATTTCCATTTTTATGACATATTTTATTTTATACACTGTGATGTCATCACCGGGTCACTGTGATGTCATCACCGGGTCTCTGTGCTTCTCTATTCAATGCAGGCTGATCATGGCTGGTGGGAGGAGCCAGCAGGGGGCGGGAGCTTCCTGATCACATCCTAGCCCCCTACCTCAGTTCTCCTCTCCAGAGCCCTCAGTGCTGATCTAAGCAGTGGGAGGAGTTATGCAAATATCAAAATGCCTTGATGGGGGGTGTCAGTCTGGAGAAGATGTGTGAGTAGGATGAGGGGAGGAGCCTCTACAACTGTAGAGGGAGGGGGCGGGAGGATTTGGAGGTCCTGTGAATGAAAGGGGTGGGGCCAGGTACAGTGAGGCTGGGGAGGAAAGGTCTAGATGATGCTGGATGTCCTCCAGCCAGTAAATGATTCTGATAATGAGTGACAGGCAAAGTTCAATAAGAAAACATCTCAGACGATGATTGACACGGCGTCATCAGACGGCTAGCGCTCTGCTCCTCCCTTAGCGGGCGGGTCCAGGTAGCGGTGATGGTCTCTGGGCAGAGTTCCCCTCCTGCGGCGGGAGAGCTGGGGCGCCGAGCCGACCACTTTTTTCAGGGCATGGAATTTCCAGGACTGAGCGATCTGAATTTCCTGTGAAAACAAACAGAAGACGGGAATCAGCGTGGATTCTGATTGGCCGGGAATTATTAACCCTTCAATGCCTGAGGAACTACAAATCCCAGCAGCTCCTCATAGGCTGGAGGTGACACAGTGGGCGGCCTTACAGGGATCAGCTCGTCCTTGGCGTTCTCCCTCTCCAGGGTGGTCAGCTCCTCCGGGGACAGCAGGAAGAGGCGGAGCTCCCGCACGACATCCTGCGCCACTTCAGCCACGGGCACGCCGAGGACCGCCTGCACCCAGAAACACAATTGTTACACAAAGACCTCCAATAAAATATAAGAACACCCCCCCATAGAGTGGACCGGTCATCTGACCTGTATTCTGATCTGACAAAAGCCTATTTTCAGGGGAAGTCACACCTCCAAAATTAAGGACCGCCCCAGAGGATTCTCAGACTAATGTTATTCCCAGGGTCTGTACACCCACTGTGCCCATAAATAGGGGTTCCCACCACCCCTGTGCTGAGTTTCCGGGTCTGTACACCCACTGTGCCCATTATGAGGGGTTCCCACCATCCCTGTGCTGAGTTCCCGGGTCTGTACACCCACTGTGCCCATTATGAGGGGTTCCCACCATCCCTGTGCTGAGTTCCCGGGTCTGTACACCCGCTGTGCCCATTATGAGGGGTTCCCACCATCCCTGTGCTGAGTTCCCCGGTCTGTACACCCGCTGTGCCCATTATTAGGGGCTCCTACCATCCCTGTGCTGTGTTCCTGGATCTGTACACCCGCTGTGCCCATTATGAGGGGTTCCCACCATTCCTGTGCTTAGTTCCTGGGTCTGTACACCCGCTGTGCCCATTATTAGGGGCTCCTACCATCCCTGTGCTGAGTTCCCGGCTCTGTACACCCGCTGTGCCCATTATGAGGGGTTCCCACCATCCCTGTGCTGAGTTCCAGGGTCTGTACACCCGCTGTGCCCATTCTGAGGGGTTCCCACCATCCCTGTGCTGAGTTCCCGGGTCTGTAAACCCGCTGTGCCCATTATGAGAAGTTCCCACCATCCCTGTCCTTAGTTCCTGGGTCTGTACAACCGCTGTGCCCATTATTAGGGGCTCCTACCATCCCTGTGCTGAGTTCCCGGCTCTGTACACCCACTGTGCCCATTATGAGGGGTTCCCACCATCCCTGTGCTGAGTTTCTGGGTCTGTACACCCACTGTGCCCATTATGAGGGGTTCCCACCATCCCTGTGTGTAGTTCCTGGGTCTGTACACCCGCTGTGCCCATTATGAGGGGTTCCCACCTTCCCTGTGCTGAGTTCCCTGGTCTGTAAACCCGCTGTGCCCATTATGAGGGGTTCCCACCATCCCTGTGCTGTGTTTCTGGGTCTGTACACCCACTGTGCCCATTATGAGGGGTTCCCACCATTCCTGTGCTGAGTTCCTGGGTCTGTACACCCGCTGTGCCCATTATGAGGGGTTCCCACCATCCCTGTGCTGAGTTACCGGGTCTGTAAACCCGCTGTGCCCATTATGAGAAGTTCCCAGCATCCCTGTCCTTAGTTCCTGGGTCTGTACACCCGCTGTGCCCATTATTAGGGGCTCCTACCATCCCTGTGCTGAGTTCCCGGCTCTGTACACCCGCTGTGCCCATTAAAAGGGGTTCCCACCATCCCTGTGCTGAGTTTCTGGGTCTGTACACCCACTGTGCCCATTATGAGGGGTTCCCACCATCCCTGTGCTGAGTTCCTGGGTCTGCACACCCGCTGTGCCCATTATGAGGGGTTCCCACCATCCCTGTGCTGAGTTCCCGGGTCTGTACACCCGCTGTGCCCATTATGAGAAGTTCCCACCATCCCTGTGCTGAGTTCCCGGGTCTGTACACCTGTTGTGCCCATTATGAGGGGTTCCCACCATCCCTGTGCTGAGTTTCTGGGTCTGCACACCCGCTGTGCCCATTATGAGGGGTTCCCACCTTCCCTGTGCTGAGTTCCCGGGTCTGTAAACCCGCTGTGCCCATTATGAGAAGTTCCCACCATCCCTGTGCTGAGTTCCCGGGTCTGTACACCTGTTGTGCCCATTATGAGGGGTTCCCACCATCCCTGTGCTGAGTTTCTGGGTCTGTACACCCGCTGTGCCCATTATGAGGGGTTCCCACCATCCCTGTGCTGAGTTTCTGGGTCTGTACACCCGCTGTGCCCATTATGAGGGGTTCCCACCATCCCTGTGCTAAGTTTCTGGGTCTGTACACCCGCTGTGCCCATTATGAGGGGAGAGATCCCGGCCAATGAAGTCAGTCCAACCAATTCCCAAAATAATGGAATTGTGGGCGGGGTTGGTACTTTTGCTACAAACCACACCCAATATTGTCCAAATCTATGGCCATGTATAGTAAACCCCGCCCCCAATGTGATTATCAGGGCGGGGTTGCCATGGCAGAGATAGAAACAGAACCCAGAGATGGACACGCCCCCCAGCTAACATTTCCTGAGTGATACTTTGTGATATTTTAATGGGAAATGGAAATCAATGACAATGTTACTGATCAATCACTCTGCTTCCTAATATCACATGGGGAGGGGTATATATATATACAGTGGGGGAGGGGTATATATATATACAGTGGGGGAGGGGGATATATATACAGTGGGGGAGGGGGATATATATACAGTGGGGGAGGGGTATATATATATATATAGTGGGGGAGGGGTATATATATATATAGTGGGGGAGGGGTATATATATATACAGTGGGGGAGGGGTATATATATATAGTGGGGGAGGGGTATATATATATACAGTGGGGGAGGGGGTATGTATATATATAGTGGGGGAGGGGGGTATATATATATACAGTGGGGGAGGGGGTATGTATATCCATCGGGGGAAACACCGATTGCCCCCCCTGCAGATGGTGGGAGGTTCCCCCACTTACATGGGGGTTCTATAATTTTTATAGAGACAGAAGATCAACCAAACACCCCGAGAGGTCACATGACACAAATGTTATAAATGGGGCTCAGGGAGTAAAATATTTGCCCCCCTTAGTAGTTGGACACAAAGATTTTCCCTACACCTTGCCCCACCCCCGCGGTTCATCACTCACTGAGCTGACGTTGGCCCATTCCCGGACGGCGTGAATCAGAGGAACCTCATCCAGGGAGATCCAATCACTCTGCAGGATGCTGACCAATCCCAGGTCAGAGAGTTCCCGGAAACTCCGCGTCCCGACCACTTCCTGCGAGGAAAAACCATTATAAATGTCAGCCGGTCCCCGGAGCCCATCGATGGCTCACACCCCATATTAACCCCTGACACCCCCACACCTGCCCCCTACACCCCACACCTGCCCCCTACACCCCGCATCTGCCCCCTACACCCCACATCCACTCCTTATTAACCCCGGACACCCCCACACCCCACATCCACTCCTTATTAACCTCGGACACCCCCACACCCCACATCCACTCCTTATTAACCCCTGACACCCCCACATCCACTCCTTATTAACCCCTGACACCCCCACACCCCACATCCACTCCTTATTAACCCCGGACACCCCCACACCCCACATCCACTCCTTATTAACCCCTGACACCCCCACACCCCACATCCACTCCATATTAACCCCGGACACCCCCACATCTGAACTTACAGCCACTCCCCTGTACCCCTCCTGGACTCACGGACCCCCCCTTCCCATAGAGTTACAAATCAGGTGACATGTCAGATTTTCAGGACGCATTGGCAGCAATTTCTTTCAGTTGGCCGCCTTTACACAACGCATGCTAAATAATGAGCGTTACTGCGCCACAAAAGGTAAATGGTCGGTAAAGGTTTCATGTTGAACCCTAGGAATCTCCCCTGACATCGTCCCGTCTCTGGAAATCTCCTCGGGGTGATAATTCCGTTACTTTGGCAGTGACGCCATTTTGGCGCACATTTGCCGCTCTTTCATTCTTCGCAGATTCACGCTGATGATAAATGCGTCTCTGTGGGTGGGACAGCTGCCGGACCCCCCAGATCCGAGGAATATTCCGGAGGTTCTCAGTGTGACGTCAGCTGTCCCATTCTTCAATGACAGAGGCATTGTCCTGAGGAACAAAGCCAAGGCGGCTCGGGGGCCCCACACAGCCTGCAGTGCAGCGAGGGGCGCCGTGACCTCTGACCTTGGGCTCTGTAATGCAGATCGGGGCTCAGTGCCACCTGCCAGGGACACGGGAGGGGGAGGAGCTTTTCAAAGCCGTGTCAGCTGCCAACGAATGTGGAGGGCAAAAGATACAACAAGAATGCTCCAGGTGGGCACTTGGAACGAGTCGGGGTCCCTGCTGAGAGATTGGGGTGCTGAGCGGATCGGACCTTCGATTGGACAGTGCGGGTCGGACTCAGGACCTTCACACAGCGATCAAAAGATAAAACCTTTAGAGTGATGGCAATGGAGCGGTCACCAAAACCGGAATAGAGGAGAAATCTTCTAATGGGGACACCAGGAAGAGGGGATTTCCTGTCTCTTCCTGCTGTGTCTCTATGACAGGAAGTGCCGCTTATCTCCTGCAGCCTCTTTGCAGCTACAGTCAGGTCCATAAATATTGGGACATCAACACAATTCTAATGTTTTTGGCTCTCTACACCCCCACAATGGATGTGAAATGAAAGGAACAAGATTTGCTTTAACTGCCTACATCATCAATAAATACAAGAGAAGCAGTTCCATTGGCAGCCATACATGCCCACGCCATGCCACTACCACCACCATGCTTCACTGATGAGGTGCTATGCTTTGGACCATGAGCAGTTCCTTTCCTCCTCCATACTCTTCTCTTCCCATCACTCTGCTACAAGGTGATCTTGGTCTCATCTGTCCATAGGAGGTTCTTCCAGAACTGTGAAGGCTTTTTTAGATGTTTGACAAACTCTAATCTGCCCTTCCTGAGGCTCACCAATGGTTTACATCTTGTGGTGACCCCTCTGTATTCACCTACCTTCTATATACACCTACCTCCTACATACACACCTACCTTCTATATACACCTACCTCCTATATACACCTACCTCCTATATATACACCTACCTCCTATACACACCTACCTTCTATATACACCTACCTCCTATATACACACCTACCTTCTATATACACCTACCTCCTATATACACCTACCTCCTATATATACACCTACCTTCTATACACACACCTACCTCCTATATACACACCTACCTTCTATATACACACCTACCTCCTATATACACACCTACCTTCTATATACACACCTACCTCCTATATACACACCTACCTTCTATATACACCTACCTCCTATATATACACCTACCTCCTATATATACTCCTACCTCCTATATACACACCTACCTCCTATATACACACCTACCTGCTATATACACACACCTACCTTCTATATATACACCTACCTTCTATATATATAGACCTACCTCCTATATACACACCTACCTTCTATATATACACACCTACCTCCTATATACACACCTACCTCCTATATACACACCTACCTTCTATAAATACACCTACCTCCTGTATACACACCTACCTTCTATATGCCACCTACCTGCTATATATACACCTACCTTCTATATACACACACCTACCTTCTATATATACACCTACCTCCTATATACACACCTACCTTATATATATACACCTACCTTCTATATACACACCTACCTTCTATATATACACCTACCTCCTATATACACACCTACCTTATATATATACACCTACCTCCTATATACACACCTACCTCCTATAAATACACCTACCTCCTATATACACCTACCTCCTATATACACCTACCTTCTATATATACACTTACCTCCTGGAGAGTGTTCTTCATCCGGCCAACTGTTGTGAAGGGCGTTTTCTTCATTCTTCAGTCATCCACCACAGTTGTTTTCCGTGGTCTTCCATTTTTTTTGGTGTTGCTGAGCTCACCAGTGCGTTCTTTTTTTCTAAGGATGTTCCAAACAGTTGATTTGGCCACACCTAATGTTTTTGCTATCTCTCTGATGGGTTGGTTTTGTTTTTTCAGCCTAATGATGGCTTCACTGATAGTGACAGCTCTTTGGATCTCATATTGAGAGATGACAGCAACAGATTCCAAATGCAAATAGCACACTTGAAATGAACTCTGGACCTTTTATCTGCTCCTTGTAAAATTGTTCCATTACTTTTGGTCCCTTAAAAAGTGGGAGGCACAAAACTGTTGTAATTCCTCCACCGTTCACCTGATTTAGATGTGAATTTCCTCAAATTAAAGCTGAAAGTCTGCAGGTAAAGCTCCTCTTGTTCCTTTCATTTCACATCCATTGTGGTGGTGCATAGAGCCAAAAACATTAGAATTGTGTTGATGTCCCAATATTTATGGACCTGACTGTATGTGCCCTCCAGTGATGGATTCATGGCAATTTCAAGGGTGAGATTCCTGACAGCCACCCACCCCCACCCTCCAGACTGACAGCCACCCCCACCCTCCAGACTGACAGCCACGTATCTGAGCCGAGGTTGCAGTCACACATAACACTGCAGCCTACATACATTGGACTTCATTACAGTGGATTTATTTTTCTATTCTTTATGTCTCAGTATTGTGTTTGAGTTCAGTTTTAAAGACCATTGAGCAGAGGACACTTCCCTCACTCACCTGCGTGTGGCGCTCAATGAACGTCAGACATCTCTGCCGTAAGTCAGTCTGCCCATAGGTGACCGCAGCCTGAAACAGCAAAATAAATGGCGGTGATTTCCATGCAAGCGGCAAAACAATCGCCTAAAAACCGACCAATAAGAACAGAGCTTACAGTGTTAATTTTCTTCCATCTTTTGGATGGAGGGATGAGGTGAACGCTCAGCCTGCGGCCCTCCAGAACTACAAGTCCCATCATGTCTCTGCCTGTGGGAGTCACGCCTGTAACTGTCAGCCTTGCAATTCTTCATGGGACTGCAACACTTGGAGGGCCTCAGCCTGAGCGCTGCCTGGAGCCTGCATGGAATCTGCATGGAATCTGCATGGAGACTGCCTGGAGTCTGCATGGAATCTGCATGGAATCTGCATGGAGCCTGCATGGAGTGTGCATGGAGCCTGCATGGAATCTGCATGGAGCCTGCATGGAATCTGCATGGAGACTGCCTGGAGTCTGCATGGAATCTGCATGGAGACTGCCTGGAGTCTGCATGGAGCCTGCATGGAATCTGCATGGAGTCTGCATGGAATCTGCATGGAGCCTGCATGGAATCTGCATGGAGACTGCCTGGAGTCTGCATGGAGCCTGCATGGAATCTACATGGAATCTGCATGGAATCTGCATGGATCCTGCATGGAGCCTGCATGGAATCTGCATGGAATCTGCATGGAGACTGCCTGGAGTCTGCATGGAGCCTGCATGGAATCTACATGGAATCTGCATGGAATCTGCATGGAGCCTGCATGGAATCTGCATGGAGCCTGCATGGAATCTACATAGAATCTGCATGGAGTCTGCACAGAGTCGACATGGAATCTGCATGGAGCCTGCATGGAGCCTACATGGAATCTGCATGGAGTCTGCACGGAGCCTGCATGGAGTCGACATGGAATCTGCATGGAGCCTGCATGGAGCCTGCATGGAGCCTGCATGGAGCATGCATGGAATCTGCATGGAGCCTGCATGGAATCTGCATGGAGACTGCCTGGAGTCTGCATGGAGCCTGCATGGAATCTACATGGAATCTGCATGGAATCTGCATGGAGCCTGCATGGAATCTGCATGGAGCCTGCATGGAATCTACATGGAATCTGCATGGAGTCTGCACAGAGCCTGCATGAAGTCGACATGGAATCTGCATGGAGCCTGCATGGAGCCTACATGGAATCTGCACGGAGCCTGCATGGAGTCGACATGGAATCTGCATGGAGCCTGCATGGAATCTGCATGGAGCCTGCATGGAATGTGCCTGGAGTCTGCCTGGAGTCTGCCTGGAGTCTGCATGGAGCCTGCATGGAGCCTGCATGGAATCTGCATGGAGCCTGCATGGAGTCTGCCTGGAGTCTGCATGGAGCCTGCCTGGAGTCTGCATGGAGCCTGCATGGAATTTGCATGGAGCCTGCATGGAATCTGCATGGAGCCTGCATGGAGTCTGCATTGAGCCTGCATGGAGTCTGCATGGGGTCTACATGGAATCTGCAGGGAGCCTGCATGGAATCTGCATGGAGCCTGCGTGGAATCTACATGGAATCTGCATGGAGTCTGCATGGAGCCTGCATGGAATCTACATGGAATCTGCATGGAGTCTGCATGGAGCCTGCATGGAATCTGCATGGAGTCTGCATGGAGCCTGCATGAAATCTGCATGGAATCTGCATGGAGTCTGCATGGAGCCTGCATGGAATCTACATGGAATCTGCATGGAGTCTGCATGGAGCCTGCATGGAATCTGCATGGAGTCTGCATGGAATCTGCATGGAGTCTGCATGGAATCTGCATGGAGTCTGCATGTTCTCCCTGTGCTTTCCTCCATAGACACGCTGGCAGGATAATCGGCTCCAATACAATGTGACCTCAATGTGTGAATGTGAGGGACCCCAGAGTGTGACTTCCTGTGCTGCCCTCCTATCAGTTACATTGTTTCCAGTTATCCATGTGGACTACAGAACACCTCCCATCTGTGTTATAAAGAATTAAGGGGGGTTCCGTAGTCATAAAACTACAAATACCCAGAAAATCTTCAATCTCTGATCTCAGATAAGAAAGTTCAGAAATTCAGCTGAGACCGGAAGTGTGGAAATAACTGTCACTCCTCTGCTGCCTCCGAACAAACAGTTCCCTTCCTTCTCATAACTCCGGGTTCAAGGAGAGGCGAGAGGAACCGCGGTCAGCGCATGGAGGGCACAATATTGTATAATAGATGAGACGCCGCATCATTTACCCTGAAATATTGTGACCCCATAAATGGTGACTTCAGTCATAAATCTGTATACAGCGCCTGGAAAAAGTATTCATACCCCTGGAATCCCCCCCATGTTCTCATGCTATAAATGTATTTTATTGGGATTTTATAGACGACACAAAGGGGCTCATAATTGTGAAGTGGAAGGAAAATGATACAAATAAATCTGTGAAAAGTGTGGGGGGCATTTGTGTGGCGCCCCCCAGAGGCAATACTTTGTAGAACCGCCTTTCCCTGCAATTACAGCTGCAAGTCTTTTTGGGGGTCTCTGCCAGCTTTGCCCATCTAGGGAGGAGATTTCTGCCCATTCTTCTTTGCAGAATCCCCCAAGCTCTGTCAGATTGGATGGAGGGCGTCTGTGGTCAGCAATTTTCAAGTCTTGCCACCGATTCCCAATGGGATTTAGGTCTGGACTGTGACTGGGCCATTCTAACCCATGAATGTGCTTTGATCTAAACCATTCCATTGTAGCTCTGGCTGGATGTTGAGGGTCGTTGTCCTGCTAGAGGGAGAACCTCCGCCCCGGTCTCAAGTCTTTTGCCGACTCTAACAAGTTTTCTTCTAAGATTGCCCTGCATTTGGCTCCATCCATCTTCCCATCAACTCTGACCGGCTTCCCTGTCCCTGCTGAAGAAAAGCATCCCCACACCATGAAGCTGCCACCACCATGTTTCACGGTGGGGATGTTGTGTTCAGGGGGATGGGCAGTGTTAGTTTTCCGCCACACAAAGCGTTTTACTTTTAGCTCAAAAAGTTGAATTTTTGTCTCATCTTAGCAGAGCCCCTTCTTCAACACGTTTGCTGTGTCCCCCATGTTTGCTGTCCCCCCCATGTTTGCTGTGTCCCCCACATGGCTTCTCGCCAACTGCAAACCGGACTTCTTATGGCTTTCTTCTTGCCCCTCTTCCATAAAGGGCAGATTTGTGGAGCACGACTAATAGTTGTCCTGTGGACAGATTCTCCCCCCTGAGCTGTGCATCTCTGCACCGCTCTTCGGTACACCCCCTGTGTCGTTTGTACCCCCCCTGTCGTTTGTACCCCCTGTGTCGTTTGCACAACTTCTTCCCCGAGACGATTCTACTCTGTTTTTAAGTTGAAAAACTCGATTTTCATTTTGCGAAACACACCGCCTTTTGATTGTGACGGGTAGGGGGACTTGTGTTGTAGGGGTGGCACTTTGTACCACCACCGTCGAAGTACCACACCCCTACGAAAAGAAGTCGTCCCTGTCCCTTCGGCCAGTCTCAACTACCCTTCTACCTACCTCGGTTTACGTCCCGTTAGAATCTTCTTTTGAACAATCTCAGCCGTTTTCTGAACTCTGGCCCCGCCTCCAAG
>BLSH010524637.1:33299-45874 GCA_018402905.1 Glandirana rugosa | reverse complement strand
CGGATATCACCCTGCAAACCTGGATATTACCCTGCAAACCCGGATATTACCCTGCAAACCCGGATATTACCCTGGAAACCCGGATATTACCCTGGAAACCCGGATATCACTCTGCAAACCCGGATATCACTCTGCAAACCCGGATATTACCCTGCAAACCCGGATATCACTCTGCAAACCCGGATATTACCCTGCAAACCCAGATATTACCCTGGAAACCCAGATATTACCATGCAAACCCGGATATTACCCTGGAAACCCGGATATCACTCTGCAAACCCGGATATTACCCTGGAAACCCGGATATTACCCTGCAAACCCAGATATTACCCTGCAAACCCAGATATTACCCTGGAAACCTGGATATTACCCTGGAAACCCAGATATTACCCTGCAAACCGGGATATTACCCTGGAAACCCGGATATTACCCTGGAAACCCAGATATTACCCTGCAAACCCGGATATTACCCTGCAAACCCAGATATTACCCTGCAAACCCGGATATCACTCTGCAAACCCGGACATTACCCTGGAAACCCGGATATTACCCTGGAAACCCGGATATCACTCTGCAAACCTGGATATTACCCTGCAAACCCGGATATCACTCTGCAAACCCGGATATTACCCTGCAAACCCAGATATTACCCTGGAAACCCAGATATTACCCTGCAAACCCGGATATTACCCTGGAAACCCAGATATTACCCTGCAAACCCGGATATCACCCTGCAAACCCGGATATTACCCTGCAAAACCAGATATTATCCTGCAAACCCCCGGATATTACCCTGCAAACCCGGATATTACCCTGCAAACCCGGATATTAACATGCAAACCCGGATATCACCCTGCAAACCCAGATATCACCCTGCAAACCCGGATATTACCCTGGAAACCCGGATATTACCCTGCAAACCCAGATATCACCCTGCAAACCCGGATATAACCCTGGAAACCCGGATATTACCCTGGAAACCCGGATATCACTCTGCAAACCCAGATATTACCCTGGAAACCCAGATATTACCCTGCAAACCCAGATATCACCCTGCAAACCCGGATATTACCCTGCAAACCCGGATATTACCCTGGAAACCCGGATATCACCCTGCAAACCCAGATATTACCCTGCAAACCCGGATATTACCCTGGAAACCCAGATATTACCCTGCAAACCCAGATATCACCCTGTAAACCCGGATATTACCCTGGAAACCCAGATATTACCCTGCAAACCCAGATATTACCCTGCAAACCCGGATATCACTCTGCAAACCCGGATATCACCCTGCAAACCCGGATATCACTCTGCAAACCCAGATATTACCCTGCAAACCCGGATATCACTCTGCAAACCCGGATATTACCCTGCAAACCCCCGGATATTACCCTGCAAACCCGGATATTACCCTGCAAAACCAGATATTACCCTGCAAACCTGGATATCACCCTGCAAACCCGGATATTACCCTGCAAAACCAGATATTACCCTGCAAAACCAGATATCACCCTGCAAACCCGGATATCACTCTGCAAACCCAGATATCACCCTGCAAACCCGGATATCACCCTGCAAACCCAGATATCACCCTGCAACCCCAGATATTACCCTGGAAACCCATATATTACCCTGCAAACCCAGATATCACCCTGCAAACCCGGATATTACCCTGGAAACCCAGATATTACCCTGCAAACCCAGATATCACCCTGCAAACCCGGATATTACCCTGGAAACCCAGATATTACCCTGGAAACCCGGATATCACTCTGCAAACACGGATATCACTCTGCAAACCCGGATATTACCCTGCAAACCCAGATATCACTCTGCAAACCCGGATATTACCCTGGAAACCCAGATATTACCCTGCAAACCCAGATATCACCCTGCAAACCCGGATATTACCCTGGAAACCCAGATATTACCCTGCAAACCCAGATATCACCCTGCAAACCCGGATATTACCCTGGAAACCCAGATATTACCCTGGAAACCCGGATATCACTCTGCAAACACGGATATCACTCTGCAAATCCCGGATATTACCCTGGAAACCCAGATATTACCCTGCAAACCCAGATTTCACCCTGCAAACCTAGGTATTACCCTGGAAAACCAGATATTACCCTGCAAACCCAGATATCACCCTGCAAACCCGGATATTAACCTGCAAACCCAGATATTACCCTGGAAACCCGGATATCACTCTGCAAACCCGGATATTACCCTGCAAACCCAGATATACCCCTGCAAACCCGGACATTACCCTGGAAACCCAGATATTACCCTGGAAACCCAGATATTACCCTGCAAACCCGGATATCACTCTGCAAACCCGGATATTACCCTGCAAACCCAGATATCACCCTGCAAACCCGGACATTACCCTGGAAACCCAGATATTACCCTGGAAACCCAGATATTACCCTGCAAACCCGGATATCACTCTGCAAACCCGGATATTACCCTGGAAACCCGGATGTCACTCTGCAAACCCGGATATCACCCTGGAAACCCAGATATTACCCTGCAAAACCAGATATTACCCTGCAAACCCAGATATCACCCTGCAAACCCGGATATTACCCTGCAAAACCAGATATTACCCTGCAAACCCGGATATCACCCTGCAAACCCGGATATTACCATGCAAACCCGGATATCACCCTGCAAATCCTGATATTACCCTGAAATCCCAGATATTACCCTGGAAACCCAGATATTACCCTGCAAACCCAGATATTACCCTGCAAACCCGGATATCACTCTGCAAACCCGGATATTACCCTGGAAACCCAGATATTACCCTGCAAACCCAGATATCACCCTGCAAACCCGGATATTACCCTGCAAACCCGAATATTACCCTGGAAACCCGGATATCACCCTGCAAACCCAGATATTACCCTGCAAACCCGGATATTACACTGGAAACCCAGATATTACCCTGCAAACCCAGATATCACCCTGTAAACCCGGATATTACCCTGGAAACCCAGATATTACCCTGCAAACCCAGATATTACCCTGCAAACCCGGATATCACTCTGCAAACCCGGATATCACCCTGCAAACCCGGATATCACTCTGCAAACCCAGATATTACCCTGCAAACCCGGATATCACCCTGCAAACCCCCGGATATTACCCTGCAAACCCGGATATTACCCTGCAAAACCAGATATTACCCTGCAAACCTGGATATCACCCTGCAAACCCGGATATTACCCTGCAAAACCAGATATTACCCTGCAAACCCCCGGATATTACCCTGCAAACCCGGATATCACCCTGCAAACCCAGATATCACCCTGCAAACCCAGATATTACCCTGGAAACCCAGATATTACCCTGCAAACCCAGATATCACCCTGCAAACCCGGATATTACCCTGGAAACCCAGATATTACCCTGCAAACCCAGATATCACCCTGCAAACCCAGATATTACCCTGCAAACCCAGATATCACCCTGGAAACCCAGATATTACCCTGGAAACCCGGATATTACCCTGCAAACCCGGATATTACCCTGGAAACCCAGATATTACCCTGCAAACCCAGATATTACCCTGCAAACCCGGATATCACTCTGCAAACCCGGATATTACCCTGGAAACCCAGATATTACCCTGCAAACCCAGATATCACCCTGCAGACCTGGATATTACCCTGGAAACGCAGATATTACCCTGCAAACCTAGATATCACCCTGCAAACCCGGATATTACCCTGCAAACCCGGATATTACCCTGGAAACCCGGATATCACCCTGCAAACCCAGATATTACCCTGCAAACCCGGATATTACCCTGGAAACCCAGATATTACCCTGCAAACCCGGATATCACCCTGGAAACCCAGATATTACCCTGCAAACCCGGATATTACCCTGCAAACCCGGATATTACCCTGCAAACCCAGATATCACTCTGCAAACCCAGATATCACCCTGCAAACCCGGATATCACTCTGCAAACCCGGATATTACCCTGCAAACCCGGATATCACTCTGCAAACCCGGATATTACCCTGCAAACCCCCGGATATTACCCTGCAAACCCGGATATTACCCTGCAAACCCGGATATTACCCTACAAACACAGATATCACTCTGCAAACCCAGATATCACCCTGCAAACCCGGATAATACCCTGCAAAACCAGATATTACCCTGCAAACCTGGATATTACCCTGCAAACCCGGATATTACCCTGCAAACCCGGATATTACCATGCAAACCCGGATATCACCCTGCAAACCCAGATATCACCCTGCAAACCCAGATATTACCCTGGAAACCCAGATATTACCCTGCAAACCCAGATATCACCCTGCAAATCCGGATATTACCCTGGAAACCCAGATATTACCCTGCAAACCCAGATATCACCCTGCAAACCCAGATATCACCCTGCAAACCCGGATATTACCCTGGAAACCCAGATATTACCCTGGAAACCCGGATATCACTTTGCAAACCCGGATATTACCCTGGAAACCCAGATATTACCCTGCAAACCCGGATATTACCCTGGAAACCCAGATATTACCCTGCAAACCCAGATATTACCCTGCAAACCCGGATATCACTCTGCAAACCCGGATATTACCCTGGAAACCCAGATATCACCCTGCAAACCCAGATATCACCCTGCAAACCTAGATATTACCCTGGAAACCCAGATATCACCCTGCAAACCCGGATATTACCCTGCAAACCCAGATATTACCCTGCAAACCCGGATATCACTCTGCAAACCCGGATATTACCCTGCAAACCCAGATATCACCCTGCAAACCCGGACATTACCCTGGAAACCCAGATATTACCCTGGAAACCCAGATATTACCCTGCAAACCCGGATATCACTCTGCAAACCCGGATATTACCCTGCAAACCCGGATGTCACTCTGCAAACCCGGATATCACCCTGCAAACCTGGATATTACCCTGCAAAACCAGTAATTACCCTGCAAACCCGGATATCACCCTGCAAACCCGGATATTACCCTGCAAAACCAGATATTACCCTGCAAACCCGGATATCACCCTGCAAACCCGGATATTACCCTACAAACACAAATATCACTCTGCAAACCCGGATATCACCCTGCAAACCCGGATATTACCCTGCAAAACCAGATATTACCCTGCAAACCCGGATATCACCCTGCAAACCCGGATATTACCATGCAAACCCGGATATCACCCTGCAAATCCGGATATTACCCTGAAAACCCAGATATTACCCTGGAAACCCAGATATTACCCTGCAAACCCAGATATTACCCTGCAAACCCGGATATCACTCTGCAAACCCGGATATTACCCTGAAAACCCAGATATTACCCTGGAAACCCAGATATTACCCTGGAAACCCAGATATTACCCTGCAAACCCGGATATCACTCTGCAAACCCGGATATTACCCTGGAAACCCAGATATTACCACGCAAACCCAGATATCACCCTGCAAACCTGGATATTACCCTGGAAACCCAGATATTACCCTGCAAACCCAGATATCACCCTGCAAACCCGGATATTACCCTGCAAACCCGGATATTACCCTGGAAACCCGGATATCACCCTGCAAACCCAAATATTACCCTGCAAACCCGGATATTACCCTGGAAACCCAGATATTACCCTGCAAACCCAGATATCACCCTGGAAACCCAGATATTACCCTGCAAACCCAGATATTACCCTGCAAACCCAGATATTACCCTGCAAACCCGGATATCACTCTGCAAACCCGGATATAACCCTGCAAACCCGGATATCACTCTGCAAACCCGGATATTACCCTGCAAACCCGGATATCACTCTGCAAACCCGGATATTACCCTGCAAACCCCCGGATATTACCCTGCAAACCTGGATATTACCCTACAAACACAGATATCACTCTGCAAACCCAGATATCACCCTGCAAACCCGGATAATACCCTGCAAAACCAGATATTACCCTGCAAACCTGGATATCACCCTGCAAACCCGGATATTACCCTGCAAAACCAGATATTACCCTGCAAACCCCCGGATATTACCCTGCAAACCCGGATATTACCCTGCAAACCCGGATATTACCATGCAAACCCGGATATCACCCTGCAAACCCAGATATCACCCTGCAAACCCAGATATTACCCTGGAAACCCAATATTACCCTGCAAACCCAGATATCACCCTGCAAACCCGGATATTACCCTGGAAACCCAGATATTACCCTGCAAACCCAGATATCACCCTGCAAACCTGGATATTACCCTGGAAACCCAGATATTACCCTGCAAACCCAGATATCACCCTGCAAACCCGGATATTACCCTGCAAACCCAGATATTACCCTGCAAACCCGGATATCACTCTGCAAACCCGGATATTACCCTGCAAACCCAGATATCACCCTGCAAACCCGGACATTACCCTGGAAACCCAGATATTACCCTGGAAACCCAGATATTACCCTGCAAACCCGGATATCACTCTGCAAACCCGGATATTACCCTGCAAACCCGGATGTCACTCTGCAAACCCGGATATTACCCTGCAAACCCGGATATCACTCTGCAAACCTGGATATCACCCTGCAAACCCGGATATTACCCTGCAAACCCGGATATCACCCTGCAAACCTGGATATTACCCTACAAACACAAATATCACTCTGCAAACCCGGATATCACCCTGCAAACCCGGATATTACCCTGCAAACCCGGATATTACCCTGCAAAACCAGATATTACCCTGCAAACCCGGATGTCACTCTGCAAACCCGGATATTACCCTGCAAACCCGGATATCACTCTGCAAACCCGGATATCACTCTGCAAACCTGGATATCACCCTGCAAACCCGGATATTACCCTGCAAACCCGGATATTACCCTGCAAAACCAGATATTACCCTGCAAACCCGGATATCACCCTGCAAACCCGGATATTACCATGCAAACCCGGATATCACCCTGCAAATCCGGATATTACCCTGAAAACCCAGATATTACCCTGGAAACCCAGATATTACCCTGCAAACCCAGATATCACTCTGCAAACCCGGATATTACCCTGAAAACCCAGATATTACCCTGGAAACCCAGATATTACCCTGCAAACCCAGATATCACTCTGCAAACCCGGATATTACCCTGAAAACCCAGATATTACCCTGGAAACCCAGATATTACCCTGCAAACCCAGATATCACTCTGCAAACCCGGATATTACCCTGAAAACCCAGATATTACCCTGGAAACCCAGATATTACCATGCAAACCCGGATATCACCCTGCAAATCCGGATATTACCCTGAAAACCCAGATATTACCCTGGAAACCCAGATATTACCCTGCAAACCCGGATATCACTCTGCAAACCCGGATATTACCCTGAAAACCCAGATATTACCCTGGAAACCCAGATATTACCCTGCAAACCCAGATATTACCCTGCAAACCTGGATATCACTCTGCAAACCCGGATATTACCCTGGAAACCCAGATATTACCCTGCAAACCCAGATATCACCCTGCAGACCTGGATATTACCCTGGAAACCCAGATATTACCCTGCAAACCCAGATATCACCCTGCAAACCCGGATATTACCCTGCAAACCCGGATATTACCTTGGAAACCCGGATATTACCTTGGAAACCCGGATATCACCCTGCAAACCCAGATATTACCCTGCAAACCCGGATATTACCCTGGAAACCCAGATATTACCCTGCAAATCCAGATATCACCCTGGAAACCCAGATATTACCCTGCAAACCCAGATATTACCCTGCAAACCCAGATATTACCCTGCAAACCCAGATATCACTCTGCAAACCCAGATATCACCCTGCAAACCCGGATATCACTCTGCAAACCCGGATATTACCCTGCAAACCCCCGGATATTACCCTGCAAACCCGGATATTACCCTGCAAACCCGGATATTACCCTACAAACACAGATATCACTCTGCAAACCCAGATATCACCCTGCAAACCCGGATAATACCCTGCAAAACCAGATATTACCCTGCAAACCTGGATATCACCCTGCAAACCCGGATATTACCCTGCAAAACCAGATATTACCCTGCAAACCCGGATATCACTCTGCAAACCCGGATATTACCCTGAAAATCCAGATATTACCCTGGAAACCCAGATATTACCCTGCAAACCCAGATATTACCCTGCAAACCCGGATATCACTCTGCAAACCCGGATATTACCCTGGAAACCCAGATATTACCCTGCAAACCCAGATATTACCCTGCAAACCCGGATATCACTCTGCAAACCCGGATATTACCCTGCAAACCCAGATATCACCCTGCAAACCCGGACATTACCCTGGAAACCCAGATATTACCCTGGAAACCCAGATATTACCCTGCAAACCTGGATATCACTCTGCAAACCCGGATATTACCCTGCAAACCCGGATGTCACTCTGCAAACCCGGATATTACCCTGCAAACCCGGATATCACTCTGCAAACCCGGATATCACCCTGCAAACCCGGATATTACCCTGCAAAACCAGATATTACCCTGCAAACCCGGATATCACCCTGCAAACCCGGATATTACCCTACAAACACAAATATCACTCTGCAAACCCGGATATCACCCTGCAAACCCGGATATTACCCTGCAAAACCAGATATTACCCTGCAAATCCGGATATTACCATGCAAACCCGGATATCACCCTGCAAATCCGGATATTACCCTGAAAACCCGGATATTACCCTGCAAACCCAGATATTACCCGGCAAACCCGGATATCACCCTGTAAACCCGGATATTACCCTGAAAACCCAGAAATTACCCTGCAAACCCAGATATCACCCTGCAAACCCGGATATTACCCTGGAAACCCAGATATTACCCTGCAAACCCGGATATTACCCTGCAAACCCCCGGATATCACTCTGCAAACCTGGATATCACCCTGCAAACCCGGATATTACCCTGCAAAACCAGATATTACCCTGCAAACACGGATATTACCCTGCAAAACCAGATATTACCCTGCAAACCCGGATATTACCCTGCAAACACAGATATCACTCTGCAAACCCGGATATTACCCTACAAACCCGGATATTACCCTGCAAACCTGGATATTACCCTGGAAACCCGGATATCATCCTGCAAACCCGGATATTACCCTACAAACCCGGATATTACCCTGCAAACCTGGATATTACCCTGCAAACCTGGATATTACCCTGCAAACCCAGATATTACCCTGCAAACCCGGATATTACTCTGCAAACCTGGATATTACCCTGCAAACCCGGATATTACCCTGCAAAACCAGATGTTACCCTGCAAACCCGGATATTACCCTGCAAAACCAGATATTACCCTACAAACCCAGATATTACCCTGCAAACCCGGATATTACCCTGCAAACCCAGATATTACCCTGCAAACCGACATTAACTCCGGGAACAGAAACTTTAATCCTAATTATTCCTCAATAGCCACAAAGTGGATAAAAAATCCACCCTGGAAACACAGATATTACCCTCCAAACTAGGATATCACCCTGAAAACCCGGATATTACCCTGCAAACCCGGATATTACCCTGCAAACCTGGATATTACCCTGCAAACCCGGATATTACCCTGAAAACCCAGATATTACCCTGAAAACCCAGATATTACCCTCCAAACCTGGATATTACCCTGGAAACCCAGATATTACCCTCCAAACCCGGATATTACCCTGCAAACCCCCGGATATCACCCTGCAAACCCGGATATTACCCTGCAAACCCCCGGATATTACTCTGCAAACCCGGATATTACCCTCCAAACCCGGATATTACCCTGAAAACCCAGATATTTCCCTCCAAACCACGATATTAACCTGCAAGCCCCCGGATATCACCCTGCAAACCCGGATATTACCCTGCAAACCCGGATATTACTCTGCAGACCCGGATATTACCCTGAAAACCCCTGGATATTACCCTGCAAACCTGGATATCACCCTGCAAACCCGGATATTACCCTGCAAACCCAGATATTACCCTGCAAACCCGGATATCACCCTGCAAACCCCCGGATATCACCCTGCAAACCTGGATATTACCCTACAAACCTGGATATTACCCTACAAACCTGGATATTACCCTGCAAACCCGGATATTACCCTACAAACCTGGATATTACCCTACAAACCTGGATATTACCCTACAAACCTGGATATTACCCTGCAAACCCGGATATTACCCTGCAAACCCGGATATTACCCTGCAAACCCCCGGATATCACCCTGCAAACCTGGATATTACCCTACAAACCTGGATATTACCCTACAAACCTGGATATTACCCTGCAAACCCGGATATTACCCTACAAACCTGGATATTACCCTACAAACCTGGATATTACCCTACAAACCTGGATATTACCCTGCAAACCCGGATATTACCCTGCAAACCCGGATATTACCCTGCAAACCCCCGGATATCACCCTGCAAACCTGGATATTACCCTACAAACCTGGATATTACCCTACAAACCTGGATATTACCCTGCAAACCCGGATATTACCCTACAAACCTGGATATTACCCTGCAAACCCCCGGATATTACCCTGCAAACCCAGATATTACCCTGCAAACCTGGATATCACTCTGCAAAACCAGATATTACCCTGCAAACCCGGATATTACCCTGCAAAACCACATATTACCCTGCAAACCCCCTGATATTACCCTGCAAACCCGGATATTACCATGCAAACCTGGATATTACCCTGCAAACCCGGATATTACCCTGCAAACCCCCAGATATTACCCTGAAAACCCGGATATTACCCTCTAAACCCGGATATTACCCTGCAAACACAGATATCACTCTGCAAACCCGGATATTACCCTGCAAACACAGATATCACTCTGCAAACCCGGATATCACCCTGCAAACCCGGATATTACCCTGCAAACCCGGATATTACCCTGCAAACACAGATATCACTCTGCAAACCTGGATATTACCCTGCAAACCCGGATATTACCCTGCAAACCTGGATATTACCCTGCAAACCCGGATATCACCCTGCAAACCCGGATATTACCCTGCAAACCTGGATATTACCCTGCAAACCCGGATATTACCCTGCAAACCTGGATATTACCCTGCAAACCCGGATATCACCCTGCAAACCCGGATATTACCCTGCAAACCCGGATATTACCCTGCAAACCTGGATATTACCCTGCAAACCCGGATATCACCCTGCAAACCCGGATATTACCCTGCAAAACCAGATATTACCCTGCAAACCCAGATATTACCCTGCAAACCGACATTAACTCCGGGAACAGAAACTTTAATCCGAATTATTCCTCAATAGCCACAAAGAGGATAAAAAATCCACCCTGGAAACACAGATATTACCCTCCAAACTAGGATATCACCCTGAAAACCCGGATATTACCCTGCAAACCCGGATATTACCCTGAAAACCCGGATATCACCCTGCAAACCCGGATATTACCCTGCAAAACCAGATATTGCCCTGCAAACCCAGATATTACCCTGCAAACCCAGATATTACCCTGCAAACCGACATTAACTCCGGGAACAGAAACTTTAATCCGAATTATTCCTCAATAGCCACAAAGAGGATAAAAAATCCACCCTGGAAACACAGATATTACCCTCCAAACTAGGATATCACCCTGAAAACCCGGATATTACCCTCCAAACCCGGATATTACCCTGAAAACCCGGATATTACCCTGAAAACCCGGATATTAGCCTCCAAACCCGGTTATTACCCTCCAAACCCAGATATTACCCTACAAACCCGGATATTACCATCCAAACCCGGATATTACCCTGAAAACCCGGATATTACCCTGCAAACCCGGATATTACTCTGCAAACCCGGATATTACCCTGAAAACCTGGATATTACCCTGCAAACCCAGATATTACCCTGAAAACCTGGATATTACCCTGCAAACCCAGATATTACCCTACAAACCCGGATATTACCATCCAAACCCGGATATTACCCTGAAAACCCGGATATTACCCTGCAAACCCAGATATTACCCTGCAAACCGACATTAACTCCGGGAACAGAAACTTTAATCCGAATTATTCCTCAATAGCCACAAAGAGGATAAAAAATCCACCCTGGAAACACAGATATTACCCTCCAAACTAGGATATCACCCTGAAAACCCGGATATTACCCTCCAAACCCGGATATTACCCTGAAAACCCGGATATTACCCTGAAAACCCGGATATTAGCCTCCAAACCCGGTTATTACCCTCCAAACCCAGATATTACCCTACAAACCCGGATATTACCATCCAAACCCGGATATTACCCTGAAAACCCGGATATTACCCTGCAAACCCGGATATTACTCTGCAAACCCGGATATTACCCTGAAAACCTGGATATTACCCTGCAAACCCAGATATTACCCTGAAAACCTGGATATTACCCTGCAAACCCGTCCCATTATAGGTCCAAAAGTCCCATTATAGACCCAAACGTCCCATTATAGGTCCAAAAGTCC
>BLSH010524621.1:18874-31455 GCA_018402905.1 Glandirana rugosa | reverse complement strand
GCAGCCGTTTGTCCACAGCCAACGTGGACAAGCTAACCTTTATTAAAATGAATCAAGCATGGATCCCACAAGACTTGTCTGTACCTTGTGCAGAATAAACATTTAGACCGGACTCACACAGCCATTCGTATACTTGTTTTTTTGAATAGGCCTCAATATTTTGGGGGCTACCCCAATTATAAACAAACAAAAAAAATACAGTGTTGGCTACCTCCTCCTCGACCACCGCCACTTCCACCTACACTGCCATGGTCACAGCCTAGTCAACCTCTAGGCTCCTACTCCACATCCACCCCCCCTTCCCATTTTTTTTATTTGATTTTAATTTATTTTCCCTATCCCCATTTTTTTGTAGGGCACTTACCCTACTCTTACCCCCATTTTACTTCCTTTTGCAGCCCTCTAGCACTTGCCAGGACTTTGTTACAGACATTTTTGTGCCTAAAAGTTTGGGTCCCCATTGACTTCAATGGGGTTCGGGGTCTGGGATAACGTTCAGGCAACGTTCAGTGCCGAACCCGGACTTTTTTGCAAAGTTCGTTCGGACCCTCTGAACCCAAACGTCCAGGTGTTCGCTCAACTCTATTTGTGAAACCTAGGATATATTGATTAGCCTTGAGACTGGGAAAGAGCCAGTTGTTGATAACACTAACCTTCTGCGGATCCATAAAGAGTTCATCCATGGAAACAATGTAGCCTAGGAATAATACCTGTAGCAGTTCAAAAAGCAATGTTTGCACCTTGGCTTACAGCCCATTATCACAAAGGCACTGCAGAACTGTGCAGGCATTTTGTCTATGAGTAGTGAAATCTGTCACAAAGATAAACATGTCTTTAAGGTAAACAACTACGCAGACATAACTGAGATAATGAAAGATCTCATTCATGAAGTATTGAAAAACTGTTGGGGCATTACAAAAGCCAAAGTCACTAATTATTCATAATAGTATAGCCATACCCCCCACAGGAGCCGCTAGTTACTGGTTCCCCCGATTCCTGCACAGCTAGGTAACATGCATTTCCGACTTGCATCCAGACACAAGAAATCAGTCCATTGGCTTGTTTTTGTATTTGGGAAAACAACTAGGATAGGATGTAGGGATTATGGGATGGCCAACTTGACTTGAAGAACAATAGATGTGGACAAACTTCCTTCTCTATGTACAAAAATGAAATTCCTGGACTGTACTCCCTCTGAAATAAATGCAGCCTTTAGAGATCAGTGACAAGATCCTTTACAGGCCAGGAGCTCTCAGTCCCCTTTAGTGAAATAGAACAAAGTTGCAAACTGTATGCAGAGGTATTTTGTCTCCTTTGTAGAACTTCACCCAGTCTGATGCTTACAGATACTACCAGCCCACCTGGCTGCTCTGAAGAACTCCCCAGGACAAAGGATCAGGATTAAGCACAACGCTATCCTTGGAAAGTATGCTATGTCTGGAAGTCTCCTTGTATGCCCTTGGGTGGGCTGAGGTACTCACACTGACCTTTGCTCCTTGCAGCGCTGGGCAAGACTTCTGTTCAGGGTTCCAACTGATCAGATCTTCTCATGCCAACCTGGATATCCAAAGGTAATGGAGACTCCTCTTTTAGGTTTCTTCTCCTTCCTTTCCTCAGCTTCAGCCTGGAGGAAAAGCCCCCAGCCCATGGTCCCCTCCCAGGCCACACAACAACCTCAGTACTCCATCTTCCACCTGACTCTCCTGCTGGCCAGGCTCCACGATATTTAAAGGCTGACCCAGCCACCCTTCCAGACCTTCTAGCTGGGGATTGGCCAGATTCCCTCAAGTATGCAGAGTAGGACCTCCTGGCCTCCACCCACTAACTTCCAGAAGCTTCTCCAAGCTTCTAGATCCAGGGGGAGGTACCAGATGCCTGCCCTGTAGACCCATCCTGCCTGACCTGCAGTAACCCGACCTAATTGCAGACTCGCACAGCTGCTATGAGTCATACCAAATAAATTTACATACACTAGTTGCACACTAGAGGGTGCTACAATATCCACTCCTGGTATTAAACATTGTTTTTCCATTGATCACCTTCCTTTATGCAAATGAAGTTGTATGCATCCTGCAGATAGATTTTTGTAAAAATCTGGGCCCCAGAGAGTCAGTCGAACTTTTCTGTAATGAGTGGCAGTGGTTGTCAGTTGTTAACTGTTGTTGTATTCAGAACAAAATAACTATATTTTTTCTCGACAAATTATGCTCCAGCGGGAGAAAGGGATTTATGAGTAAACCCTTTTTTAAGGTTTTCTGCTTAGTACTTAGACATTGCCTTACATATACCTGACCTCTAAGGAAGTTGGCATCCAGAACCAAATTAATGGTGCAACCATAAAGTTTATGTGGTGAAAGCTGATTCTTGTGTTTGGAAAAAACACATCCAGGAGGCTAGACAACAGGCTGGCATGAGACTGTAAGCTTCAGAAAAAGCCAAAAGAAGTGAGAGTCAATGAATGCTCCCACTGTGTCTATGTAATGAAGAAGTGTAGCTGGCATTGATAGAAAAACATTGAGAAGAGAGGTAAGAAAAGCAGTCTCTCAAGACACACTAGATGTGGGAGTTCCCTGGCTGCTGTGGGCTTTGCTTCAAGAATGTCCTTTCTGTCCACAGTAGATACACAGGCACTGAAAGAATCATTGGGTTATTTCTTCAGAGGGAAGACCTGAGCACCCCGTTGCATAGACTCCTCATAAAGTGGTGAAGCAGAGACCATAGGTGGTTGAAGGAGATGCTGAAAGGTAGGAGCCGAGCTAGAAGGCTTGTGGCCTTTTCTTGAGTTAAACAAAAAAGACAAGCAGGTGCGCCTCTAAGTGTAAACCATAAAAGCAGTCTTATTAAAACAAACAAGTGGTGCTCACAAACAGTGATGTAGTAAGAGCATGGCAGTTTTAGCTACTGCTGGCTCTTAATATAAATCACTGTTTGTGAGTAAAAGACTGCTTTTATGGTTTACACTTAGAGGCGCACCTGCTTGTCTTTTTTGTTCACTTAGAAGCCTGTTCTACTTCTGGCAAGGTGCTGCCCTAAGACGACCATACAGCCTGTCCAGTCACCCCGGACTGTCATTATAGCAGTGCTGAGTATATTTCTATTCATATACATATATATGGCTTGGAATGTCTATGCGCTTACACTAATACTCCTTTTCTTGAGTTAGCTTTCAGAAGTAGAAAAAGTCTGGGTGACCAGAGAAACAATGTTATCCTGATTAGTAGGAATTTCATGACCTGCCAGTTCATTTTTGACTTTCTCCACCTGACCTTGGCAAAAGGTTGTTCCAGTGAAGATTTGCTGCAAATGTGCGGAATGTGTAAGTGCTTTAACGGAGTCAAAGAAGAACACTTACTGTGCAGGAAGCAAGCTCATCAAAGACTTTTCTGAGGAGAGCGAGATATGTAGCTGCTGTTAGTCACTGGTTAAATTTTTTTTCAGAGTTGAGCAGCCCTCATCAAGGCATCCCCTGAGAGCAAGGAGATGATGTAAGCCATTTTAGTATTGGTATGGAAATGGTGCAGTTCAAAGTGAACATTGCACTGGTTCACAAAGCCGCAAAGGCCTTGGAGCCCAGAAAAGTGAGAATGTGGCAAGAGAAGAGAGGAAGCCGCTAGGGGCACTGACTGCAGGTGCAAGGGAGGCTTAGATTTGATCCAAATGGTTCATGATGGAGTGAAGATGCCAACCATCTGGACTTGGGTGGCCTCATGGGCAAAGAGCATTTGGAGGAGATGGCTGGTAGGAACCGCTGGTTGCTGGTGTCCTTCAGACATGGCAATTCAAGCAAAGTGTCATAGATGGATGTCTGTTCCCACTAAGGGCAGATGGCTGGCCATGACTCGGTAATATTAACTGAGGCTAGGTAGTGGCATAGTCCACAGAGGAAGCAGAGAAAACTTTGTGGAATCATGGGGCGGCAATAGATTCTAGGAAGGCAGGATACTTTGGTGATATAGAAGATAGATTTGCTGAAATGCTGAGCAACATGCATGCTAGCCCTTTACACCACACCCCCTCTGTAATTGGCTGCAATGTTTGCAGATATCAGGATCCAGGACCCTAAACAGAAAGAAAGACCTCCTACTGGAGCATAGAGCAGGTGAATGTGACATATATCTTCAGAAGACAAGCAAGACCAGGTTCTTATTGGACTTCGGGACTGTGGGGATTGAACAAAAGGCTCACTACACATACCTACAACACAAATTGTATTCATATTGTATATTATAAGTGCCCTAGTTGGCAGCTGCAGTTCCACTGCTAGAGACAGGCTGAAGAAGAAGCAAGGTTGCTTTAAAACGTGTTCTGGTTCCAGCTCCAGCATTTTCCTATTACATAAAGGGACTTCATATCCTGGGACCTGTGCTCCACACATGGCTTTGGCTTTCCAGTGACAGCAGTTCCCTGCTAACACTCCATCTCCGCTCCCTTGTCAGTGGCCAAGGCAAGGCATCCTGGTTTCTAGAGTTGGGAAATTAGTTAGGGCTGAGCAAAAGTTTGGCCCGAACTTCGCCTGTTCATCCATTCGGTGAACACCTGAATTTGCGGAGGCGTTTGGCGGGATGTTCTCCTCCCAAGCTCCCCACAATGCACTGCATGCTGCACAGTGCATTCTAAGCCCTGATTGGACAAAGCTTTGCTCAATCGGGGCACAGTAAATAGCTGATTGTGGGGGGCAGAGCTCAAAGCACCTTGTTCCCATGTTGATGGTGATGGTTGATGAAAACCCTGGGTGGTGGTTGTGGGGGTCTGCTGCCAGGGGGCTTATCAGAATCTGGAAGCCCCCCTTTACCTCTTGCTGACCACTCTCCGCATATGTACTGCGGCAGAGTGACTCGGCTGCGCAAATCGCCGTACCGGTTACAGCGATTCATGCACTAGCTTTCATGAGCGCGCGCTTTGATAGGCCAGGGGGGTGAAGCCAATCAGTGGGTCTGGCAGACTCGATGTCCGCTGGCCATCCGCAATCGTTCCTGTGGAAACAAGGCAGATCTCCGTTCTGACAGGGGATGACACACATATCCTGTCTTTCTGCTCAGTAGGAAGACGGATCTGTGTGTTTCCCCAGTCACACAGTCCTCAATACAGTTAGAAATACCTCCCAGGGAACACATTTAACCCTTTGAACGCCCCTGATGTTAACCCCTTCCCTGCCAGTGTCATTTATACAGTAATCAGTGCATTTTTATTGCACTGCTTGCTGTATAAATGTCACTGGTCCCACAAAAGTGTCAAAACTGTCCGACCTGCCCGCCGCAATATCGCAGTCCTGCTTAAAATCACTAATCGCCGCCATTACTAGTAAAAAAAAAAATAATAATAAAAAAGCCATAAATCTATCCTCTATTTTGTAGATGCTATAACTTTTGTGCAAGCCAATCAATATACGTGTATTGGGATTTTTTTTTTACCAAAAATATGTAGCAGAATACATATTGTCCTAAACTGATGAATACATTTTTTTATATTTTTTTTTGGATATGTATTATAGCAGAAAGTAAAAAATATTGGTTTTTTTTTCAAAATTGTAAGTCTTTTTTTGTTTATAGTGCAAACAATAAAAAACGCAGAAGTGATCAAATATCACCAAAGAAAGCTCTATCTGTGGGAAAAAAAGGACGTCAATTTTGTTTGGGTTCAACGTCGCACGACGTGCAATTGTTAGTTAAAGCGACGCAGGGAAGGGGCAAATCCTTCCTGGGCTGAAGTGGTTAAAGAATAATGCTGTCCAAACACATATAGATTTTCAATCAAAAATGTTCCTTTTAAGAAGGTTCATTTGATTTTATAATTATAGTCAAATCAGTATTAACTTTCGACCACACTGAGAAGAAAGAGAAAATTTAAAGGGGCAGGATAGAAATTTATTTAGAATTAATGAGTTTTGAGCAGTGTATTTGATTTCTGATCAGGAATTACATTGATTCTAAAATCAAATGTTAAAAGCAAGTGAAATTTTCTAATAACATTCTTTCCGTCATTGAGTGTACAAAGAATCGGACACTAACTGACACTTTTGACACTTTTTGAAAAACAGTGACACTAATACCGTGATCAGTGCTAAAAATATGCACTGTCACTGTAATGACCCTGGCAGGGAAGGGTTTAACATCAGGGGTAATCAAAGGGTGCCTAGCCAGTGTTTTAGTGTACTGTGGGAGGTGCTTTTATTAGTGGAAGACATGGATCTTTGTCCCTGCTTTGCAAGAACACAGGATCCATGCCTTCCCTCCTGTCGGAACAGCAATCTGCTTTGTTTACATAGGCAGATCACCGTTCTCTCTCTCTGTAGGATGATTGGTGGGTACTGGTGGACACTGAGTCCTCGGTGCCCGCTGATCGGCTCCCGCTGTGTGTAATCACAGCAGTAGCGAGCCGCCAGCGGCTCACATTCGCGCTCACTACTTGAGAGTGCAGGATCACTTATATATACATGATCCTGCGCACATCAGCCACCCTGTAGCAGTAAAATTGCTATAGGGTGGTCAGCAAGTGGTTCATTGAAAGTGCGCAGGCACAGGGGGTCACTAGGTAGATATTGAAGGCTGTGCAGGTCTGGGGGCCATACAGTGAGGATCAAAGTTTTCCTGCAGCTAACTAACAAATGACCAGGGATGAGGTGCTTTGAAGGATACCGTAAGTGCATTTAAGATACACTAAAAGGGGGCACAGGAACTAGTTGGTGGAGTTGCAAGACTCTCTGCAGATTAACTAACATTCAGCCATCTCCACCTGCTCTGTTGGCTATAGCATGGTAGGATTTGGAAGCTCAGTAGACAAACAATAAACACCCAGTCTCAAATATTTCTATAGCTGAGATGACTCACTTTCTGGGAAGTGCCGGGACAGGTCTCTCAGTGCTGGAAATCTGGGGATCATGTTCTCAAGATGGCACAGGAATGTCTGACAGTCTTCTTCTTTCTGAAGAATGATGCTGATCATCTTTTCAACTCTCCCGCTTGGATCATCCTGATGTTGGAGCTGAATCATCTCATCCGGGGTTATGAGGCCTTGAGATCCGAGCTCATCACACAAACCCTCTGCGTCCTCCTCAAACACTTCCATTAATTTCCATCGAAGACGTTTATTCATCTCTGTGGCCTTTCTCCCAGAAGTCATGATTTCTTTACTTCAGAATCTAAAAATAAACAAAAATAAATATATAAAGTAACATTATCACCTACTATAATCTGTAATTATTCAGCTAAAGTAGAACAATGGGCAACACTTTTTTCTAACGCCAACATGACAGAATACTAGCGATAGTATAAATTTGCCATCACGTAAGTGTCTGCAGGCTAAGGCTTGGGGGGGGGGGGGGCAGCTAGTTCATTCTTTTACTTGTTCGGTCCCTTGTATCATACAGGGCTGCCTATCCCTTTTTTCCTTATCTGCCTCCCTATGTGTTCCCCCTTTTAACTTTGTCTTTTCCTTTTTCCGTGCCTCCCTTGTCTCTGTTTTTGATAGAGTTTTGCCCTCTTGCTTGCCCTTATGGGGTCTTGGCTGCGCTGCTGGGTGTGTCTACATCCTCCTACATAGGGCAAGAGCGGGCGCCCAGGACCGTTTTTCTGTGCTGGAGTGAGGCGTTCTTGATGACATCATCGGGCCATGCGCACTGGCTGGCAGGAATACCGACCGGCATTTTGCTTTTGGGAAAAGGCTGCCCTCTTTTCAACAATGAGGGATAGAGTCCCGGGAAAGATCTCTAGCTCTCCAAGGACAATTCGAGGGGTTCAGACTGCCCTCGAGGTTTGGTCACACAGAGCCTCCTTTATCTGGCTCTGGATCATCCTTCCCTCTGGTGCCTGGGACAGGCATGCTTCCATGCAATGCCCCTGCTGTTTGTTTTACATGTATGACACCCCAAAAAAAAGTGTGTGTGTGTATATATATATACACACAGTTGTGCTCATACTTTTACATACCCTGGCAGAATGTATGATTTCTTGGCCATTTTTCAGAGAATATGAATGATAACACAAAAACATTTCTTTCACTCGTGGTTAGTGTTTGGCTAGAGCCATTTATTATCAATCAACTGTGTTTATTCTTTTTAAATCATAATGACAACAGAAACTACCAAAATGACCCTGATCAAAAGTTTACATACCCTGGTGATTTTGGCCTGATAACAGGCACACAAGTTGGCACAAAATGGTTTGAATGGCTATTAAAGGTAACCATCCTCATCTGTGACCTGTTTGCATGTAATTAGGGCATGTGTATAAAAGGTCAATGAGTTTCTGGACTTCTGACAGACCCTTGCATCTTTCATCCATTGCTGCACTGTTGTTTCTGGATTCTGAGTCATGGGGAAAGCAAAAGAACTGTCAAAGGATCTGCAGGTAAAGGTAGTTGAACTGTATAAAACAGGAAAGGGATATAAAAAGATATCCAAGGAATTGAGAATGCCAACCAGCAGTGTTCAAACTCTAATCAAGAAGTGGAAAATGAGGGGTTCTGTTGAAACCAAACAATGGTCAGGTAGACCAACTGAGATTTCAGCCACAACTGCCAGGAAAATTGCACGGGATGCAAAGAAAAACACACAAATAACTTCAGGACTCTCTGAAAACATGTGGTGTGGCTGTTTCAAGGTGCACATTAAGGAGGCACTTGAAGAAAGATGGGCTGCATGGTCGAGTCGCCAGAAGAAAGCCATTACTATTCAAATGCCACAAAGTATCCCACTTACAATACGCCAAACAGCACAGAGACAAGCCTCAAACCTTCTGGCACAAAGTCATTTGGAGTGATGAGACCAAAATTTAGCTTTTTGGCTGCAACCATAAACTCTACTATTGGAGAGGAGTCAAGAAGGCCTGTGAAACACGGAGGTGAATCATTGATGTTTTGGGGATGTGTGATCTACAAATGCACAGGAAATTTGGTCAAAGATTGATGGCAAGATGAATGCAGTATGTTATCAAAAAATACTGGAGGAACATTTGCATTCATCAGCCAGGAAGCTGCGCATGGGACGTACTTGGACATTCCAACATGACAATGAGCCAAAACGCAAGTCGACATTGGCTACAGCAGAATAAAGTGAAGGTTCTGGAGTGACCATCTCAGTCTCCTGACCTCAATATCATTGAGCCACTCTGGGGAGATCTCAAATGTGCAGTTCATGCAAGACAGCCCAAGAATTTCCAGGAACCGGAGGCTTTTTGCCAAGAGGAATAGGCAGCTTTACCATCTGAGAAGATAAAGAGCCTCATCCACAAATACTACAAAAGACTTCAAGCTGTCATTGACGTTAAAGGGGCAATACATGGTATTAGGAACTGGGGTATGTAAACTTTTGATCAGGGTCATTTGGGTAGTTTCTGTTGTCATTATGATTTAAAAAGAGTAAACACAGTTGATTGATAATAAATGGCTTCAGCCAAACACTAACTATGAGTGAAAAAATGTTTTTGTGTTCTCATTCATATTCTTTGAAAAATGGCCAAGAAATCATAAATTCTTTGAGGGTATGTAAACTTATGAGCACAACTGTATATATATAAATATATATATATATATATATATATATATATACACACACACACACACACACACACACAGCATCTCACAAAAGTGAGTACACCCCATACATTTTTGTAAATATTTTATTATATCTTTTCATGTGACAACACTGAAGAAATTACACTTTGCTACAATGTAAAGTAGTGAGTGTACAGCTTGTATAACAGTGTAAATTTGCTGTCCCCTCAAAATAACTCAACACACAGCCATTAATGTCTAAACCACTGGCAACAAAAGTGAATACACCACTAAGTGAAAATGTCCAAATTGGGCCCAATTAGCCATTTTCCCTCCCCGGTGTGACTCGTTAGTGTTACAGGGTCAGGTGTGAATGGGGAGCGTTAAACTTGGTATTAATACTCTCACTTTCTCATACTGGTCACTGGAAGTTCAACATGGCAAAGAACTCTCTGAGGATCTGAAAAATCAAATTGTTGCTCTACATAAAAATGGCCTAGGCTATAAGAAGATTGCCAAGACCTTGAAACTGAGCTGCAGCAGGGTGGCCAGGACAGGACAGGTTCCACTCAGAACAGGCCTCGCCTTGGTCGACCAAAGAAGTTGAATGTGCGTGCTCAGCGTCATATCGAGAGGTTGTCTTTGGGAAATAGATGTATGAGTGCTGCCAGCATTGCTGCAGAGGTTGAAGGGGTGCGGGTCAGCCTGTCAGTGCTCAGACCATACGCCACACACTGCATCAAATTGGTCTGCATGGTTGCCATCCCAGAAGGAAGCCTCTTCTAAAGATGATGCACAAGAAAGCCTGCAAACAATTTGCTGAAGACAAGCAGACTACTGGAACCATGTCCCGTGGTCTGATGAGACTAAGATAAACTTATTTGGTTCAGATGGTGTCAAGCGTGTGTGGCGGCAACCAAGTACAAAGACAAGTGTGTCTTGCCTACAGTCAAGCACAGTGGTGGGAGTGTCATGGTCTGGGGCTGCATGAGTGCTGCCGGCACTGGTGAGCTACAGTTCATTGAGGGAACCATGGATGGAAACATGTACTGTGACATACTAAAGTAGAGCATGATCGCCTCCCCTTGGAGACTGGGCTACAGGGCAGTATTCCAACATGATAACGACCCCAAACATACCTCCAAGATGACCACTGCCTTGCTAAAGAAGCTGAGGGTAAAGGTGATGAACTGGCCAAGCATGTCTCCTCCAGACCTAAACCCTATTAAGCATCTGTGGGGTGTCCTCAAACGGAAGGTGGAGGAGCGCAAGGTCTCTAACATCCACCAGCTCCGTGCTGTCATGGAGGAGTGGAAGAGGACTCCAGTGGCAACCTATGAAGCTCTGGTGAATTCCATGCCTAAGAGGGTTAAGGCAGTGCTGGAAAATAATGGTGGCCACACAAAATATTGATACTTTGGGACCCAATTTGGACATTTTCAGTTCGGGGTGTACTCACTTTTGTTGCCAGTGGTTTAGACATTAATAGCTGTGTGTTGAGTTATTTTGAGGGGACAGCGAATTTACATTATTATACAAGCTGTACACTCACTACTTTACATTGTAGAACATTTTAATTTTTTCAGTGTTGTCACATGAAAAGAATAATAAAATATTTACAAAAATGTGAGGGGTGTACTCACTTTTGTGAGATACTGTATGTGCATATATACAGTATGTATGTGTATGCATACAGTTAGGTCCATATATATTTGGACACAATTTTTTCAGGTATTAACCAAAACATATTCAAGCAATAGTTATATAATGGATATGGGCTGAAAGTGCACACTCTCAGGTTTAATTTGAGGGTATGTACATCCAAATCGGAGGAAGGGTTTCGGAATTACAGCTCTTAAGAATAGCCATCCTCCTTTTTCATGGGACCAAAAGTAATTGGACAGTTGAATCAAAAGCTGTTTCATGGACATGTGTGGGCTACTCCTTCTTTATTTCTTCATCAATTAAGCAGGTAATGGCAGTTGATTCTAAGTGTGGCATTTGCATTTGGAATCTAAGGCTGTGAACCCACATCATGCATTCAAAGGAGCTGACCACGCAAGTGAAAGTGGCCATTGTAAGGCTTCAAAAACTAAACAGATCTGTCAGAGAAATAGCAGCAACATTAGGAGTGGCCAAGTGGCCAAATGAACAGTTTGGTGCATTCTGAGGAATGAAGAATGCACTGGTTAGCTCAGCAACATAAAAAGGTCCGGACGTCCACAGAAGACAATAGTGGCGGATGATTGCAGGATCCTCCCTATGGTAAAGAAAAACCCATTCACAACATCCAGACAAGTGAAGGACACTCTCCAAGAGGTGGGCGTATCATTGTCAGTCTACAATCAATAGAAGACTTCACAAGAGCAAATACAGAGGGTTCACCACAAGGTGCAAACCATTCATAAGCATGAAGAGTAGAAAAGCCAGATTAGACTTTGCCAAAAAAAATCTAAAAAAGCCAGGCCAGTTCTGGAAAAACAATCTTTGGATGGATGAAACTAAGATTAATCTGTACCAGAATGACAGGAAGAAAAATGTGTGGAGAAGGCTTGGAACAGCTCATGATCCAAAGCACACAACTAGTGTTGAGCGAACCCGGACTGTAACGTTCGGGTCCGTACCGAACTTTCGGGTGTCCGGGACCTGGACATTTCAAAAAATGTTCGGGTCCGGGGTTCTGGTATTTTACTCCACGTGTTGAGAAGCTGCAGGGCAGCCAATCAACAAGCGTTTCACTGGTTTGCCCTTAGAAGCCCAACTAACCGACGGGACGTCGAAGAGTTGTGCACCTCATTTTATGGTCTTGGGGCCTGGGCTTGTAAAAAACTTTACAGGTCCAGGGCCTGTGGGCTTTCAAGCCATGCCTGGGCTTGCAATGTCAGGCCCAAGCGAGTTGTGATCAACACACGAAACCTAGTACTCGACAAGGTTCGGAAGAGGTGTGTAAAAAGAAGGACAGTAAGACCATGTCTAATTAGAATCAAAGTAGGTAGGTTTCTAACAAAAAGGTCTTGACCGGACCGAAAAAATCTAAAAAAAACCGTTTCAGATTAGACCGAAAAGATGAGAAGTACGAATACTTACCAAAC
>BLSH010524621.1:1054-12803 GCA_018402905.1 Glandirana rugosa | reverse complement strand
CTGGACTGGAGGGTGCAGTGGAGGCCCTGAGCTGATGGGGGTACAGAGGAGGCATTAGGTTGGGGAGTGTGGAAGAGGCCCCGAGCTGAAGGTGCAGAGGAGGCCCTGAGCTGGAGGGGGGAGGAGACCCTGGACTTTGGGGATGAAAAGGGGGTCCTGGGCTGGGGGTGTGCAGAGGAAGCCCTGGATTGGGGGGTGCAGAGGAGGCCCTGGACTGGGGGGTGCAGAGGAGGTCCTGGACTTGGGGGGTGCAAAAGAGGTGCTGGAGTGGGGAGTGCAGAGGAGGCCTTGGACTAGGAGGGGAGCACACAGGAGGCCCTTGACTTGGGGGTGCAGAGGAGGCCCTGGACTGGGGGTGCAGAGGAGTCCCTGGACTAGGAGGGGAGTACACCGGAGGCCCTGGACTGGGGGGTGTAGAGGAGGCCCTGGACTTGAAAAGTGGGGTCGATGAAGGACCTGGATTCGGAGAGTAGGGTGCAGAGGAGACTCTTAACTTGGGGTGGGCTGTAAAAGAGGCCTTGGGCTAGGAGAGGAGTGCAGAGGAGGCCCTGGACTAAGGGGGTGGGTGCAGAGGAAGCCATTGAGTAGGAAATGGTGATTGGTGTGTCAAAGGCCCCTGGGGGGTACAAGGCAGACACTGGACTAGGTGAGGGGGTGTCTGGAGGCCCTGGACTATGAGAGGGGGATCATGGAGGCCCTCTGGAGTAGGAAAGAGGGTGCCTGAAGGACCTTCCAGCTTCAGAGAGAAAGAGTCTGGATTTAAAGCATGGGCTGAGGAAGAGCCTGCCTGGACCCTGGAGGGTGAGTTCATAACATACCGTATTTTTCACACCATAAGACGCACCTAGGTTTTAGAGGAAGAAATCAAGAAAAAAAATATTCTGAACCAAATGGTGTACTAAAATATTTACCAGTGCAGCCATATACCAGAGTCCATGAAAAACAGCCATATACCAGTCCTATGAAATACAGCACATACTAGAGTCCATGAAATACAGCCATACCTGTGTCCATGAAATACAGCATATACCAGTCCTATGAAATGCAGCACATAGCAGTCCTATGAAATGCAGCACATAGAAGAGTCCATAAATTACAGCCATACCTGTGTCCATGAAATGCAGCCTGACAGAGCTGAGAGGGAGATTCATATCTCCCGGCACCGCTGCGCTGTGATGATGTCATCACACTGCGCCTAGTGGAGCTCCACTCTGCAGCCAGATCCCATTCAGATAGAAGAGAGAGCAGCTCCAGCCACCGCAGTACTTCATTCGGCCACTGGGGCTGCTCTATCTTCTCACTGTGTGAGATCAGAGCAGCGCGCCGCTCTATGCTGCCCGGGAGCCCGCAGTGTAATGCGAGCTCCCGGCGGCGACGAGGGGGGGCGGGGTTTTTTTCATGTATTCGCACCATAAGATGCAGGGATACTTTCCCCCACTTTTTGGTGCGAAAAATACGGTAAATGGGGACATTTATCAATTGTCGCAAGTAATGCCAAACAGGAGCAGAGAGACAGACCGTCTGATAGATTTAGTAAAGGAAAAGTACAGCCAAAGCCTGCTTGGTTGTACTTCTCCTGTTGATCACATCAGTGCAGATTGTTTTGCACTCCTGTTACCCATTTCAGCTGAGAGTGGGACTAAGCCTGATGTCACAGAGTCGGTTTTAGGCGGGGGAAAGATCGCAACCATATACTTCCTGAGGAGAAGAAGTAGTGGCTCGCTCCACATCCCTACACACGCCAACACCAGGCGCGAAGGCTGAAATAACACAGACTCCAGCATTGAGGATACGTGGACTTTGACCGTGAGTGCACAGGAAGGCAAACCACTAGCGAGGCAGACTACTCGGTCCGCTTCAGGAGCATGGTGCAACTGTGAGTACACACTACAAACTAGTGGAGCTTGGACTCCAGCATATGTGCATGTCCACCAGACGCTTCCCTGTATCAGCATATGGTGTTGTATCACTGTCCATCACGGGCACGGTACAGACTCATTCTTCCCTGCTACTAGCATGTGCAGACAGTTCCTTTCTTCATGTTGATCTGCACACACCGAGGTATTTCATTGACTAGTGCTCCTACTATACTACCTCCTTCTAGGAATTGTCATCACACAGCTCTATAGCATCCTCTGGTGTGATTGAACACCCTACCTCAGCAATACTCGTTTCCAGAACTTACCATATTCATCCATTTCTTCATTGCAAAGTTCAGCGGCTGTCCAGATTTTGTCCCCCACGTCCGGACGTTGTTTTCTCTTTTTATCTTGTTTGTTTCCCCCCCTGTGTGTGCTCTCATTTGTTAGGCCTGGCTGTCAGGAGGGCCTGCTGCCCCTCCATGACAGCCTGTTAATATTCTCTGTTTTCATGTTATCAATACCATTTTTTGTGTACTTATATAATGAATTTTGTACTGATTAGCTAATAAAGCCATTTTTCTTTAATCCATGAGCTTTTGTATTACGGCCCATCCCTCCTTAATTTACCGCTTGGTCCAGTGATTCAGTGACCCTCGGTGGAGGGGGGAGCAGAGCAGAGCCAGACACTGACAGCCACCAGCTCACTGCTCAGAAGGCATTTAGGGAGCGATCAGCTGTTTGATTACTCGGTTCTCAGCCTTAGAGCCAGCGGGGCACAGATGCAGCATCCACCTAGGTAAGTACGATTCATAAATAATATTCCCATACGTCTCTTTTAATTACTGGACATCTCTTCTGTCCTGCTATCTGGCCCACATGACAATTAGACCTCATTCACATGGAGCATATGTGTCCATGAGCAGTGTGATAGCCGTGTACCACATGGGGATACTTGGTGTTTTGTGCATTCCTGTACAGGCAGTCCAGCCGAAGTCAATTGAGATCCAGCAGCTGCATGGACATAGTCAAATGTCAAAATTTGATACGCATACAGGAAGGGATGCATGTACCCAAATGCACAGTGTCTGCATTCAGATCTGTGCACCCACTTCTATATTTGAAGCTCTCTGGTGAATGCAGATGCAGCAAAAAGTGGTTAGCATATAGGACCTGTCTCAGTGACTGCCTGAATGAGCCCTTAGGGGAATTTGTACTCAGAGTCTCTAGTTAATCGTGTTTGAAAGCAAACCCAAGGAGGATGAGCAAGTGACCTGGGGTGTGCCGTAGTCACGTGGTCGGTACACCTAAAAGGGGGCATACCCAAATGAAATAACTTAAAGGTATTGAGATTTTTCTTTTTTTTTATTAAAAAAGGGGAAGGGTGGGAGGGACACGAGAAGGAACCGACAGGAAAACAAGGAGAAGGGCGGGCATTTATGTGGCCCAACTCCTCCTACAAATTCAGGCTGACCTTCATTCAGCCTTCCCATTTGTACTCAGAGTCTCTAGTTAATCATGTTTGAAAGCGAACCCAAGGAGGATGAGCAAGTGACCTGGGGTGTGCCGTAGTCACATGGTCGGTACACCTAAAAGGGGGCAAAAATAAGACAGTAGGATGAGTTTGAACCAAAAACAGATTTATTTGTCATACACTGTGAGAACCTAATCGACCAAATGCATAAATGCTTGTGAAATTTCAAGTTGTGGATCCGGGATATATCTAGGGAAACATGAGAAATTCCATCGTCCCAATTTTTTATATGACCAGGGACTCCTTGACGCAGCAGAGGCCGCACCTATTCTAAAAGAATGCCCTGAGTATGCCCTGGAATTCAAACCGAGGTTCAAAATCAGGGTGTGGCAATGTTTCACGAACTGTGACAGGGGAGCTCTCGGAAAAGGCAATAAAGGACTATGTCTGGGTTTCCCACCAACATCACCAACAGTTGGTCTAAGACCACAACCGGACACCAGGACACCAGGCATTGTTTGTTTTGATCAACCTGATGTCGGTGCCAGTACCTGTTTGCTGCGTTTTGCATTCCTTTAAGTGCAACTGAAAATGATCAGAATGCCTGATTGACCAAGAGAATGCGTGAACTTGACCCTGCACGAGTGAACTCGCTCGGTCTGAGGAAACCGTAAAAGGCCAGGAACATAGCCACTTTGAGCACCAAACTAGGTAGCAGCCCGAAAGGGGACCTGTTGAACATTTCAGACATGTCCCTGAACATCTGGCCTGTGATGGGCAGTCTACTAGCCTTGGTAGGTGGACTGCTCTTCTGAATTCCTTTAAGAATCGCTTTAATAGGATGTGCTGAAAAAATGGATGTCCTACTGGGATCCTGTAGGGACAAAAAATGTTGTACGCCTGCAAGATATGTCTTGATCGTACTATATGATAACCTCAGTTGTGAGTGACAGTAAGCAATGAAAGATAGCAAAAACTGAATGTCCTGGCTATCCCTCCTGGGAAACCGCTTCTGGAAAGACTGAAAAGTTCTCCAAGCTGCCTCGTAAGCCTTCTTGGTATTTCTGGCTAGAGGTTTATTGATCAACACGGCTGCACCAGCCCAGTGAATATCTAGTCCATCAGTAGTGTCGAGAAATGCAAATACGGTGTCGCACGGGTGTCTGTATCTGGGACCTGCTGAAAAAATAGTGAAAAATTAAATCAGGAAAGGGCATCAGCCGCCGGGTTTGCAGCACCACTGAGGAATCTGCACTGGATGTGAAATCGAAACTGAAGCGAGAGCCAAATCAGCCTACGTATGAATGACATGATCAATAAGGATCTGGACCTGCCTTTATTCACAATCTCGATAGTAGCCTGATTGTCTGTATGGAATATGACCGTTTGTCCTACCCAGTAACTCATTCCACATGCATAAATCTGATAGAGCCATGGAATCTAACTTGACCCATGAATCAGAGTCCGGGGCTGAATGTATCAAGGTCAGCAGGTGGGAAATGAAGAACCTCCCCTGAGGGATGATCCTCATGGCAAAATTTAGCATGTCGAGTTATGACTGCAACGCTACCCTGGAACCTGCCTGCGAGATTGTGAAAGCATGAATACGCTCTCTAAATCTGTCTAGTTTGTCAGCTGGTAAACTAGCCTGCATGGTATCTAACGTGATACCTAAAAAAGTGAGTGTAGTCACTGGGCCTTCCATTTTCTTTTTTGCCAAAGGAACATTCAAAGCCGAGAAAACTGATATAAATTTCTGTAAACCCGTGGAAGCTTGACTAGGATCTTCTATGAGTAGGAAATCATCCAGGTAAAGAATGACTTCTTGATAGTGTACCCTGTGGGTGAGTATCCAGTTGAGCACCCGTGCAAAGGTGTCAAAAAGCCAAGGGCTGCTCTTGGAGCAAAAAGTTAGTTTAGTTGCAAAGTAATACTGACCCCTCCATTTTATGCCATGCCACTGCCAGAGTGATGGCGATATAGAAAGGAGTTTGCAGGCATCCGCTATATCCACTTTGGACAGCCAAGCCCCCTTGCCTGACCTAATGATGCTTTGTATAGCTTGATCCAATGATGCATATTTAAGTGAGAATTCTTCAGATGGAAGCAATGAGTTCAGGCTCGGAATGTGCGACCCATGGGGGGCTGATAAATCATAAATCAAACAAAGTTTGTTGGAAAACTTCCCTTTGACCAGACCTAAAGGATTGACCCTCCAATGCTGAAAAGGGGGTGTCAAAAAAGGCCCTATGATGAAACCTTTCTCAAGTTCTGACTGGAGCAGCAAATCTACCGCTTCCGTCTCTGCATCTGCTGACCTCAGGTTCTGACATTCATATGTTTCTAACGGCAATGAAATAAAACCTGTATGGAAACCTCTTGAAAAACCCTCCACCAGAAAATCCCTTGCCGTGGGCAGCGGATGAGAAGCCAAGCAGGCCTGTAAGTATGACACATCAATACGGCTTAGTCATGAAGTTTTATTCTTTAGCGTGCAAGCTGATTTTGGGTGAGCTCTATAACAAGCAGTACACACATGTAGCAAACTGCACTGGCTATATTTACATACACCGCGGTTAAAATTGTTGCAGATTTGAGACTTCCCCAAAAAATGTATAGGCCGACCTAACTTGTGGAATGAGGATGACTGAGCGGGGGTCGGGAGCAAACTAGGAAAAGACCTGGATGTGCTCGGTAAGGCAGGAAGTTCCCCATTGGGGCACCAATGCGTGGTGTGAGACACTGACTGACATGTCGCACAGACTGGCGACCTCAGCCCTGCAAAGTGCCTGCAAAAAAGTTCAGTGTCTATGCTACTCCACACTGCCACCACCTGGTGCTGGGAAAAAATGGTGGCTGCTTTGGCAGAAAATGATCTATGGTAGTCATAGAAAGTTGACCCTCCGTACTTCTGACCTAACTCTACTACTATGTAGAGATAAAGATCCAGTTCCTCCCTCCTTCTGGGGTTGACAGAGCAAATGAAATCTCTGAACACACTAAATGCTAGAACAAATTCCGGGATGGAGAGCTTCCTATTAAGCCTGTGGTCCCTAGTCTTAACCACCACTGACACATCAAGGCAAGCATATGATTTGTTGTCGGCTACGTCATGAGCTACGATGAGCAGAGATTCCATGTTGACGTCTTTGCCATCTAAGATACCTTTTTTTATGTTTGCAGGGATGAAATGGGCTGGGGTAATGGAAGGAGTATTGGTACAGTTACCTATGGCTGCAGGCACAGGCAATAGAGCTGAGAGGAGAGAGGAGTTCCTGAAATGGCAGGAGTCTCCGGGGCTGGGCCAGGCTGCCTTTCCAACACCTCCATCCTAGCTCGCAACTCCTGGCAAGAGGTTGCCAGAGAAATTTATTTAGCGTGGATCTGAGAAAGTGATGCTGCGACCGTCCTTAATGTCACCTGCTCAGCATCTGAGCCAGACATGCGGGGAAATAGCAATCTAAAGAGATCAGCTTTCCGGGCCAAGGCTGGGCATGAAATACCCCTGTGAGTCAATTCCGCCATGAGTCTTGGGATGGTCCAAGTCCTGAGAGAGGGCGTACTACCATGTTCCGAACCTCTAGCAGGAGAAGGAGGAGTAGAGGCAACTTCTTCAATGTCTGCAGCCTGTGACATGACCTATATAACCCAAAACAGCACTAGTCAAGAACATATAACTTGCCTTGACCAACCCCCCCCCCCCCCAACGTGGGGCCCTAAAACACACCTGGCATACGTGGTGAAAGTAAAACATAAGAAACATTCAGAACGTGTACCGTATGAGCAACAGGGGAGGAGACTTGCCACTGCACAAGTCAATTAAGCTACAACCATCTCAACCCATTGGTACCTATGAACGTGATAGGTAAAGCTGCAGTGGTGAACGCCGTAACCTGAAATTTGACACCAACCTACGTATCCAAACTATGTGTGTGTGATTATGCAACCAGCCTGCCTGTGTGATCGGCTGAACCTAAAATGCCCATATATGAGCAGGACTGGAATATGTCCATCCCCTGAAAGTATCTAGGCTCAGTAACCTGAGGCGTAACAGGTAATTAACCATTTCCTTACTGGGCACTTAAACCCCCCTCCTGCCCGGATCAATTTTCAGTTTTCCGCGCTGTCGCTCTTTGAATGACAATTGCGCGGTCGTGCGACGTTGTACCCAAACAAAATTGGCGTCTTTTTTTTCCCACAAATAGAGCTTTCTTTTGGTGGTATTCCATCACCTCTGCGTCATTTCTGATCACCTCTATAAACAAAACAAGAGCGACAATTTTGAAAAAAGAACAATATTTTTTACTTTTTGCTAAAATAAATATCGAAAAATAAAAAATAAAAAAACAAATGTATTCATCAGTTTACACTGATATATATTCTTCTACATATTTTTGGTAAAAAAAAATGGCAATTGGCGTATATTGATTGGGTTGCGCAAAAGTTATAGCGCCTACAAACTATGGACATTAGTTTATGGCGTTTTTATTTATTTATCCACTGATTACAGTATAAATGTCATTGTCAGGGGAAGGGGTTAACACTAAGGGGGCAGTGAAGGGGTTAAAAGTGTTCCCTGGGTGTGTTCTAACTGTGGGGGGGGGGGGGGGTTGGCAGGGGCACGAGAGATCTAACTGATCCCAGTGACAGGGATCAGTAGATCTGGCATGCCCCCCCTCACAGAACGGGGAACCGCCGTGTTTACATCGGCAGTTCCCCGTTCTTGCTCTCTGTGAGGAGATTGCATGCCTCCGGCAGACATCGGGTCCGCCCGACCCGCAGGCACGCTCACGCGGCGTGCAGCGGCGCATTCGCGCGCCGCCAGCAACGACGGAAGCACGCCCAGCACGAGCCGAATGGGAGGACATCAATTGATGGCCTCCTGGCATTTTAGAGCCGTGCTGTAGCCGTCATTCGGCTATGGCCTACGATCATGTGATATCCAAACTTCATGTGCAAAGAAAACTGACCATTTAAACGTACATGAGTCACATACAAGAACGTTTGTCAGAAAATCTTTTTTTTTTGCGTACCTACCTGATCTGGACTGAGCCGACAATGTATGCACGTCGTGATCCTATTCGATATGCTGGGGCAACTGCGGAAAAGGGAAACATAACATACAGATTTTACGACTGAAAAACGCCTGCCTTGAAGAACAGGTTTGAAATACATACTTGAACTACCCTCACAAGTTGGAGAGTGGTAGAAACTGCAAGAAAAGAAAAACCGTATGTGCGTCACGATAATTGGCCAAAAATGCCACGTTTCTGGCTGAGATCCAGCCTGAAATGCCCAAGGTATGCACGTCTGGATGTGCCTGCCATGACCAACATGGCCACTGGAAGTGAGTTTGTGAGATGAATATGCAGCCGTGATACCTACCATGCTTGCCACGTGCGTGCGTCCAGACACTCTTTGTAAAATTGCAGATGATTGTGCGTCCGTACTTGCTTGCAACAATTAGCACAATGTGCTGAGGACTAGAAGTGCTTGCAGTGATTAGCAAGGTACTCGCAACATATGCAACTGCATTCTTGAGCCTGAAAAAGTGCCTGCATTGATTATGAGCTGACTGCATTTGTGAGTGTTCGTCATGATTTGTAAATACGTGATTGAGTCCACCAAGGTGCTAGCAGTGATTGCCACATGATTGTGACCGTAAGTGCTGTAATGTAGGTAATGCATGCTTCAGTCTGAAGTGCTTGCAGCGATTGCAAGTTGATTACGCATCCGTGAGTGCTTGCAACGATTGCAAGGGTAATGTGGAACTGAACTTGCCGTGAATTGTGTGGATGCCTGGCCTTAGAGAGCGTGCTGTTTTTTTTTGGGTTTTTTTAAGACATGACAGCCCTGCTGAGAAACCACCATGCATAGCAATACTGTAGATTACCCCACCACTTCCTCTGATCAAGCCTGGCCAGCCAGCCCAGTACCCCCCTACTTCCTCTATTAACCCTATATGTGTGGAGATGCACACTGCAACAACCTTCTGTAAATTATGACAGAAACAAAACTCAACAGTGAGGAGGGGATGTGGCCTCTGAGAGCATGCAGAAATAACTAGCACACTCTCATCTGCATGGCCTGTCATAAGCCAAATGCATCCATACCCCCTTACCCCCAAAAATCTGCCATTGGTCACCAACAAGGCATGCCTGAGAGACATCCCTTGCCAATACCCTCTGGAGGTGTCCTGGCCAACACCCTAACAAGATGCTGGCAACCCCATGACCCGTGACCGCCTAGCAGCATGTACCTTGGTGATACCGGCCTGCATCCGGTTTAAATTAGGCACCTGGCTAGCCGTAGCTGCGGCATATACCGTGCCGCATGGGGGTCTGACCTCCCAGTAAAACTGATGTGGAGATGCCGGCCAGCACTGCTCTGCTCATATTACCCCCGCGGCCTGATACCTGAGGCCTCAATGAACGGGATGCACCACTCCCTGCCCCAGCCGCACGTCCTCCCCGATTGAAACGAAAACCGGAAATAACGTCAGGTGGTTGCCGGAAATGACACATGATCCAACACGAGAAGGAACCGACAGGAAAACAAGGAGGAGAGGGGCGGGCAATGTGACCTGACTCCTCCTACAAATTCACGCTGACCTTCAGTCAGCCTTCCCATTTATCAAAACTAGAGCAGACAGAATTTGGAACAGCTGTGCATGGCAACCAATCAGCTCATAGCTTTCATTTTTAAAGCTGAACAAGCTGAAGATAGAAGCTGATTGGTTGCCATGCACAGCTCTTCCAGATTCTGACTGCACCATTTTTGATAAATTCCCCTCACTGTGTTTTACATTTCTCACTCCTGATTACTGCATTCTAAGTACAGCACATTCTTTGTTAAAGTGGTTGTAAAGGCACACGATTTTTAATCTTCGTGCATTCTAAACCTTCTGTGTGCAGCAGCCCCCCCCCCCCCCCAGCCCCACCTAATTCTTACCTGAGCCACTTATCGATCCAGCAATGTCCATGAGAGCCTTGGCTGTCTGGGGACTCGCACTCCTGATTGGCTTTTGGCAGCAGTGGGAGCCATTGGCTCACACTGTTGTCTATCACTGCCAGAGAGCCAATCAGAAGACAGAGGGAGGAGAGTAGAGCTTTGGCTCTGTGTGTCTGTGTGTGAATGGACACACAGAGCCACGGATAGGGAGTGTGCCTGCTTGGGTGCCCCCATAGCAAGCTGCTTGCTGTTGGGGCACCCAGAAAGAGGGATGGACCACGGGTGCTGCCAAGGGACTCAAAACCATACAGAGCAGGTAAGTATAACATGTTTATATAGACGAGCTGCCCCTTGCCCCAGGTCTCACACTGGGGTGGGGGTGGGAGTGATCCCCCTCCCTTTCTCTATGCTATAGAGATGGCGTAAAAATCCCATAGATAAAGAATCACTATCGAGGCTGTTGGAGGATCGCTAGTCCTCCTTCCCCACCCGTCCATTACCTGCCCCCAACCTATCCCACCCCCTCCCTTGCAGAATTTATCTACGGTTGTCCTAGCTTACTGTTTGGACGTTCTATATTGAATGTACTCTACTTGTTGAATATTGTATGGCATGTAGTTCTTTCTTTTATTTCCATGTAACATGCTTTGTACCTTCTCAATAAACTTTTTTTTGGAACAGAAAAAAAAAAAAAAAAGAATCATTTGCAGAATTGGGTGATAATGATTAGTGGGAAAATTTGTCATCAAACACTGAAAGTGACGACAGTGACAATTCTGCAAATGAGCAAATTTCAGTGTTTTTGATTTGATTACATTATTTAATAAATGTTATCACTGTTATGTTATCAAAAAATAAAAAAATAAAAAAAATAAAAATAACATGTTTATTATTTAGAAAAAAATAAAATAAAAAAAACAAGACTTTAATTTTACTTTAAGATTAGCTGTGTGTAGTAAAGGATATGCAGTAGAACAGTTTTGTAAATTATAGGTGCAGCGCTAAAATCGAGATACACCATTATTGGCACCCCTTCATGTTTTGCATAACTGAGTGAATGTCTTCAGAAATAAATGGAAATGTACCAAATTTATATCAGCAGGATCTTTTAATTGGAGGTCCAAATAATGTTATAGATACAACTTTATTGTTAACAGAAACAATTTAATGAAACCTGGAGGTTAATTTTCTAGGACGACTATATTTAAACCATGTAAAGGTAAATAAAGACTTCTGTAAGTGAGTCAATACGTTTTGTACTTCCCCACGGTTATTACCACATAGAGCTAAAATCGCGACGTGGATATTAAATGTTTTGACAAGATGACGTATAGGAAATGATGTGTGTCGATTAGAATTTCATTTTAATTTCAGAACAAAAAAAATAAAATAAAAAAAGATTTATTATTTGTACAATAAAAATAAAAAAAATAAAAAAATAAAAAACTATTGTATTGTCACTATT
>BLSH010524592.1:8727-22916 GCA_018402905.1 Glandirana rugosa | reverse complement strand
GTCATACATAAGGAAGGCAAGGACCCTACACAAAATGGGAGCTATAGGCCAATCTCTCTATTGAACGCTGATGTGAAAATAATAGCTAAAATAGTTGCGACCCGACTACAGCGACAGATACCAGCACTGATCCATCTGGACCAGGTGGGTTTTGTCCCAGGAAGGGAGGCAAGGGACAATACTACTAAGGTCCTAAATTTAATCCATATCATCAAGAAGTCGGGAATACCGGGGGCATTTTTAGGGACGGATGCAGAAAAAGCATTCGACCGGGTTAGCTGGGAATATATATTTTCGGTTCTACGTTATATAGGCATGGGGGAAAATATTATGAGACAGATAACAAGCTTATATACAGCACCGACTGCACAAGTCAAGGTAAATGGCGTCTCTTCACCCTTATTTAAGGTGATGAATGGAACGAGGCAGGGATGCCCATTATCACCCATCTTGTTTGCCTTGTCCCTAGAACCACTCTTGTGTAGGATCCGGGGTAATCCGGATATACAGGGAGTGAAGATAGGAAAAATGCAATATAAGATCTCGGCATACGCGGATGATATGCTATTCTCATTAACAAACCCGATGATAACACTACCTAACCTATTTCGTGAGATAGAGATATATGGCGGTTTGTCGAATTTAAAAATTAATTTCTCAAAATCAGAGGCTATGGGAATTGGTGTTACGGAACCCTTGATGAGTATGTTAAGACAGAGCTATAAATTTAAGTGGTCAAACCAGGCTTTGAAATACCTGTGCACATTTATACCAGCGGATTTAACACAAAAATTTAAATTGAACTTCTTGCCGTTGTTAAGTGGAGTGCAGCTGGCCATGGGGAAATGGAATAGGGGATACCATTCATGGTTCGGGAGGTGTAACATCATTAAGATGAACGTCGTGCCTAAATTTTTGTATCTGCTTCAGGCCTTACCTATTGAGATACCGATGCAATATTGTAAGAAGGTACAGGCACTCTTTATACGGTTTATATGGTCACAAAAACAGCCGAGAATTAATAAATCCCTGCTAGCACTCTCTAAACAAAGAGGGGGACTGGCAGTGCCAGACATATATAGGTACTACCAGGCAGTCCATTTGGGGCGCCTGGTGGACTGGTGCAGACACGAGGGGGAGAAAATGTGGATAGGATTGGAGCAGCAACAGAGTAAGGTACTACTACGACGAGCACCTTGGTGCTATAGGGAAATTACATTCTCCAAGAGGAGACATCCATTGATAGGACCCACACTACGACAATGTCATAGATTCCTGCTTCAAAAGAAATATCCACTAAAGCAGTCCCCACTCTACCCTATTCTGGGAAACCCTCAATTCCCACCTGGTTTATTGAGAGAGGGCTTTGAGGCATTGAAGGAGAGAGAAATATATCAGCGCTCCCATTTTGAGGTGGCGGGTAGTTGGCCCACACTCCGGGACCTGATGTCAGAGAATGGACCCTTCCAAGTCAACGAATGGCAGGGAAGACAACTGAGGCATTTTTTTCAGTCACTGAGAAGTATTGGAAATAGGGTTGATGTTCTACTACAGCTAGAAAAATATTGTGAGGAGAGAGGGAAACTCTCACATACAATCTCCAAAATGTACACGTTGTTGATAACACCACCGGATGACTTCCGGATACCATTTTTCCAAAAATGGGAAAAAGAACTGGGGAAGATATTAACAGAGAGCCAATGACTAATATAATATATAATATTTTCAATTCGTCAATGTGTACAAAAGTACAAGAAACGAATTACAAGATCTTTACACAGTGGTACCGAACCCTGGCTCGGTTACATAGATGCTATCCGGAGATATCCGATAGGTGCTGGCGATGCCAAAAGGAAAGAGGCTCACTCCTGTATACCTTCTGGTCATGTCAGAAACTGAGAGATTACTGGGAAGAGATCCGTCAGATCTCCCAAAGGTTCTGTGATTCTGAGATCCCAGAAGATCCAATTTATTTTTTATTGAACGATGGTAAGCGTGAAATATCGATAATGAGTCACTTGTTCAATGCAGCTAGAATGTGTATTCCCCTAAATTGAAAGAAAACATATCCACCCTCGATCCGAATGTGGGTAGAGAAGGTGGAAGAAATTAACCAAATGGAGAATCTAGTTTGGACAGATAGGCAGAAGAGGGAAAACTATGAAAAAATATGGTCCCCATGGAATAATTTTATGGAAACAGAGGAGGGGAGGAGGCTGGGCCTTGGCTAAGGGGAGAGAGAGAGAGGGACGGCAGGGGGGTGGGGGGATCGCCAATGTGGCGCCCCCCCTTCTTTTTTTTTTCTCCTCTTCCATTTTTCGGGGGTGGAAGAGATTTAAATTAGAATAGAGAATGTAAAGAATACATATAGTAGTATGGGAATGCGGAGTGTATAGATATGATGACGCAGGAATAATCTTCATTGCAGATAGATTACCAGGGAATGGAAAGAAAGATGCTCAATTTAGTCTGTTCTTATGTGGTTATGCTGACCTGAACTCTACCCCAAGAATTTACGGGGAGAGGGAAGGGAATGTATATAAATGGGAAAAGAAAAGGAAAAAAAAATAATAAAGATTAAAGGAAGGATAATGAGAAATACCACCATGATGAGACTAAACCAGCTTTTTGGTATGAACATTAAGCTGAATTTCCCTGTCAATGGTAGTCTACTGATGTGGTAAAAAAAAAATTAAAAAAAAATCCCGTTTTCTCTTTCGTTCGTCGACAGGCACAGCAACTCTTAGGACTAAGTGGGACGTCCAAAAGCAGTGCCAAAAATGAGGGGTGGGTAACAGAACAACAACAGAACTACACCCAACTGAACCCTCGGTGAGGAACCACACGTGTCTCACATGGCCGCCTGCAAAACTTTGCGGCCAAACGCAGCATCCGAGGATGCTAAAAATATCAACTTTGTAAAACCTTGAGAAGGTGTGCACAGAGGACCAAGTAGCCGCCTTGCACACGTTAGACACCGACGCCTGATATTGAAAAGCTCAGGAAGTGCTAATCGCCCTGGAAGAGTGAGCCATAACCGGAGGCTCCAGACCCCGAACAGCATAGGCTCGGGACACTGTCTGTCTAATCCAATGTGAGATAGTGGCCAAACCTTTGCGTGGGCCATCCACCATGAGAAAAGAGCGTCTGACCTCCGAAAAGGAGGCTGTGGACACCAGATACACCCGCAGGGCCTGAACAACATCCAGGGAGTGCAAAGCGACCTCCTTAGGGTGAGACGGGCGCGGGCAAAGCTGACACCACCCTTGGCAAAAAAGAAGGTGACGGGCGCAAGACCGCCTTATCCTTATGTAGGACCAGATAAGGAGACCTACAAGACAGAGCTGCCAACTGAGACACCCGCCGGGCAGATGAGATAGCCATCAGGAAAGCCACTTCCTGCAAAAGCAACTGCAGAGAGATTTCCCTGATATTCACAAAAAATGGCTTCTGAAGCACCGAGAAGACCAAATTGAGGTCCTATGGCGCCAAAGGCGACCGTACCTGGGGGGCGACATGAGTCACCAAAGGACGCTGAAAAAAGATCGCCAGAGCAGAAACCTGAACCTTGATAGTGCTCAAAGCCAGCTTCTGGTCGAGGCCCTTCTACAGGAAGGCCAGAACCCGAGACACCGAGAAGGAACGAGGGTTCCACCCCCCCCGGCTTCGCACCAGACGATGTAAGCCTTCCAGGTGTGGTGGTAAATCATACGTGAAGTGGCCTTACAAGCCTTCAACATGGTAGGAGTCACCAAGTCTGAGACCCCTCGATCCCTCAACACCTGGGAATCAATAGCCAGGCCGTTAAAGCCAGAGAGGATAAAGCAGGGTGCAGGATGGGTCCCTGGGACAGAAGATCCTCGCGAAGCGGGAACCACCAGGGAATGCCCACACCATCTGTACCACGTCTGGGTACCAAGGACGTCGTGGCTAATCAGGAGCTACCAGAATGGTCGGGATACCCTCTGCTTCTATTCTGCGCAGAAGGCGCAGAAGCAGTTACAGAGGAGGAAAGGCATAGATGAGCCGATACCGAGCCCACGGAGCTACAAGAGCATCTGCCGTGACCGCTAAGGGATCCCGTATCCTGCTCACGATGGTCCACACCTTCCGATTGAGACGGGACGCTAGTAAGTTCACGTCCGGGATGCCCCAGCTCAGACAAATCTGATGAAACACATCAGGGTACAGGGACCACTTTCCCTGGTCCAGGCGCTGACGACTGACATAGTCCGCCTGCCAATTTTCTACGCCCGGTATGTGGATGGCAGAGATTGCTGAAACGTGGCTTTCTGCCCACCGCAGGACGGGAGCTACCTCCAAGGCCACAGCCCAGCTTCTCGTCCCGCCCTGGTGGTTCACGTATGCCACAGCCGTGGCATCGTCCGATTGAATCCGGACAGGGCTCCCGTGTATTCTCGACGTCCAATGGGAAAGGCAGCACCAAATTGCCCGCAATTCCAGGACATTGATCGGGAGACGAGACTCCTCCGGAGACCACCGTCCCTGGGCTGAGAGCAGCCCCAGGACTCCACCCCAGCCTGTCAGGCTGGCGTCCGTCGTGATCACTGACCAGTGAAGGTGGAGGAGGAAGGACTGAGAGCCGGGGACTGCAGCCACCAGAGCAGCGAGGCCCTTACTTGGTGGTCCATCCTGACCACCCGATCCAGGGAAGATGGGGACCCGCCCCCTCTCAGGAGAATCTCCCGTTGCAGAACCTGGGTGGGATACTGAGCATAAGGGAGCGCCTCCTTGAAGGAGGCTACCATTAGGCCCAGGATCCCATTTCTGGGACAGCAGGGACCGAACTGCCGACTGAAGCGTCCGCCGCTTGGTTGGCGGAAGGAAAAACCTTTGCCTGGGCTGCATCCAGGATCAAGCCCAGATATTCCAGGTGGCGAGACGGAATCAGAACCGACTTCTGGAGGCTGATCACCCATCCGAACTCCTGCAGAGTGTGCAGGGTGATCGTCACATTGTCCCTGAGCGATGGAGCCGACTCCGCTCGCCGGAGGTGGTCGTCCAGATACGCCACCACCGCCATGCCCCTCTGCCTCATCAGAGCCAGAACCGGGCCGGCAGTTTGGTGAAAACCCGAGGCGCCGATGCCAGGCCAAACGGGAGGGCCAAGAACTGGTCGTGATCCTCCCCAACCGCAAAGCGCAGGAAGCGCTAATGCTGGGCGCAGATGGGAACATGCAGGTACGCATCCTTGATGTCGAAGGAGGCCAGGAAATCGCCCTGGTGCAGAGGCCGCCACTACCGAGTGGACCAACTCCATCCGAAACCAGCGGACCCACACAAACTTGTTGAGGTCCTTCACGTCCAGGATGGGACGAACCCCGTCCTTCTTCGGAACCACGAAAAGGTTGGAATAAAACCCTTGGGAACGTTCCGCCCGTGGAACGGGAACAATCACACCTTGACCCAGCAGGTCCTGCACAGCCCCGAACAGGGCCCGCAGGCAGCTGCAGGTTGGAGGCAAAGAACCTGTCTGGGGGGCGGGAACAGGATTCTATGCTGTACCCTGAGGAGACCACCTCGAGCACCCAGCGGTCCGAGATGCGAGGGGACCACCTGTCTGCAAATCCCAGGAGACGTCCCCCCACCCGAACACCAGGCAGGGCAACCCTTCATGTGGAGGAGCCTGGTTCTCTGGCTTGAGGTGCTTACGCGGCCAGGAACGCTTCTGACCACCCGCGGGGGCTTTAGTGGACTGTGAACCCTTGCCCAAGGAATGAAAGGGACAAAAAGGCCGCCTAACGGCTGGAAAGGAGGGGCCCTGTCGGCGACGGGAGTCCCAACTCCTCCTAGACTCCAGGAGAAAGGTGCCCTTCCCTCCCGTGAGATCTTTGATCATCTTATTCAAGGGGTCGCCGAAGAGCCGCCCCCCCAGAAAGGCAAGTCCGCCAGGGCCTTCACCAAGACCATGGATGCCTTGGATATCAGGGGGGCCGCGTCCAGGGCTGCATCGTACAGATACTGAGCCCTTTGGATCATGCAATCTGCAAGATCCACACACTCAGGAGACGCCTGCGTCTTGCACAACTCGCTGTGTAGCAGCTTCGCCCACACTGTGCGCGCTTGCAACAACAGTGCAGAGGCCACAATGGGCCGCACGGCAGACCCCGTTAGAACAAATCGGGATCTGACGCAAGCTTCGGCCTTCCTGTCAGGCGGGTACTTAACCACTTCAGCCCCGGAAGAATTTCCAGCTTTAGGACCGGAGCCCTTTTTGCGATTCGGTGCTGCGTCGCTTTAACTGACAATTGCGCGGTCGTGCGACGTTGTACCCAAACTAAATTTGCGTCCTTTTTTTCCCACAAATAGAGCTTTCTTTTGGTGGTATTTGATCACCGCTGCGTCATTTCTGATTGCCGCTATAAACAAAAGAAGAGCGACAATTTTGCAAAAAAACCCAAATTTCTTACTTTTTCCTAAAATACAAATCCAAAAAAAAATATAAAAAAACATTTTTTTCACCGTTTTTGGCCGATTTATATTCTTCCTCATATTTGCGATAAAAAAAAATCGCAATCGGCGTTTATTGATTGGTTTGCGCAAAAGTGGTCGCGTTTACGGATGATGAGAATTAATTTTTTTTTAATTTTTTTTATTTTTTACTAAAAATAGCGGCGATCTGCGATTTTTTGCGGTACTGCGATATTTCAGCGGACATGTCGGACCATTTTGACACTTTTTTGGGACCATTGGCATTTATACAGCGATCAGTGCTATAAAAATGCACTGATTACTGTGTAAATGGCATTGGCAGTGAAGGGGTTAACCTGCAGGGGGCGTGCTAAGGGTTAACTATGTTCCCTGGGCGTGTTCTAACTGTATGGGGGCTTGCCTAGCTGGGGAAGGGAAGTGGTCACAGCCTTCACGTAAAGGAAGGCTGTGATCACAGCCCTTCCCCCTCACACAGAGCGGAGGTCCGTGTTTACATACACGGACCTCCGCTCACTCGCTCCGGGGGGGCCATCGCGGGTAGCCGGCGGCAATCGAAGCTGCCGCACCCGCTCCCTGTCCCCCCCTGGACACAGTGAGCGCGCGGGCTCGACCGGTTTGTCGCGGTCGACCCAGCGCGAAGCATCCGGTCTAACGCGTGATGGCCGGCTGGGGAGACTACCTGGGTCCGAGACCCAGCCTGCTGGGTGTGGGGTTATCTGCCAGTGGGGACTGCCCCCTGGGAGGGGCTGTGTCTGTTACTGTTCTTTTTTGCTGTTAGAACTGCCTGTTCTGCCTAGTAAACTCCTAAAAAGGGCAGTATAACCCACTTAGTCCTAAGAGTTGTTGTGCCTGTCGACGAACGAAAGAGAAATATAATAAAATATTTACAAAAATGTGAGGGTGTACTTACCTTTGTGAGATACTGTATCTATGCATCTACGGACGAATTGACGGTAAGGTCTCCTCGTACAAGTCAGAGGCCTTGTTGCCAATTCAGAGTCCTGAAATACCACGTGCATGCCAGAATTGCGGTAGGAAAAGCCATATTGAGCAAGCCTGCCTAATCCCGACCGTATATACAATGAAGGGTTATAGGAGGTTGGGGGGGGGGGGATGCTTAATTTGGTGGGTCGTGTATATATATATATATATATATATATATATATATATTATAGTAATGGGTTGATTTGTGTGCTATTTGAATTTGACACACATTTATTAGGTTAGCAAGATGGGTGAGTAAGGCTCTCCTCGAGGTTCTGTATCTGAAAGCTAGTTGATAGATGGCTCTGAGTGTGTGTTGGTGAATGGTGAGTGAATGGACACTCCTTGCCTATATTGCACCCCATCATGAAGAGACAAGAAAAGAGAAGACACGGAATGGTGCCATGGACACTGTCGCTGAATATGGTGGTGTGTCACCCAGGGGGCAAAGCAGCACATGTTGGGAAGCACAACATGTTAAGCCATTTATGGACTGTTCCACAGAGGCTGTCTCTGAAGAAGGATGATATGTGTCCTTCAGGCACAAAGCAGCATATGTTGGACATCAACACTTTTTTTGTTCTAATATCAGATGTTTCTGGATGGTTGAAACCCGATTATACGTGGCCTGAAATGCCAACTGAGCAAGTTCACCTAGCAGGGTGTTGGTAACAAGGAGTCATAAATAGACATTCATCTTCTACCAGGATATCCTAGCATACGCCTCCTGCTGTGAGGTACAGGGTTAGATAAATTCCAGGAAAAACCTCCTGGGAAAGTGGGAATTAACATTTCCTGAGATACAGAACTTCAAAAGCCAGCTGCTGCTGCTGCTGAAAGATGACCCGGGTCAAATATTAGTGATACATGGACATTTACTGCCCCTAGTGGAGATGATAGAATGCTTACTGAAGGACATACAGAAAAAAAGGGATTTTATTAAAACTTACCGTAAAATCCTTTTCTCTGAGTTCACTGACAGACGCAGCTCTTCATGACATGTGGGTTATATGCTTGTCCTATTAGGAGTTAACTAGGCAGGGAAAGAAAGCAAGCTGGCCCTTCCACGGGGCTGTCCTCTCTTCCCATATAATCCCCCTACTCTGCTCAGCCCATCAGTTCGTAACAAGCCGTACCGAAAACAGAGCGCAGAGGGGTGGGTGCTGCGTCTGTCAGTGAACTCGGAGAAAAGGATTTTACAGTAAGTTTTAATAAAATCCCTTTTTCTCCTACATTCACTGACAGATGTAGCTCTTCATGACATGTGGGGATGTCCCAAAGCTGTGTCAAAAAGAGGGGTGGGTAAACGATAACAACTGTACCCAACAGAAACCTCTAAGGAGGTGCCAGATGCGCCTACACTGTTGCCTGTAAAACTTTACGGCCAAAAGCAGCATCCGAGGAAGCCGAAACATCAATCTTATAAAACTTAGTGAAAGTGTGCACCAAGGCCCAAGTAGCCGCCTTGCACACCTGTGACACCGAAGCCTGGTGTCTGAAAGCCCAGGAAGTGCTAACAGCCCTTTAATTAATTAATTAACACATTAATGTGAAAAGAAGAAAACCACCTTCGGAAGAAACGAGGGTGGTGGGCGCAAGACCGCCTTGTCCTTGTACAGGACCAGATAGGGAGACTTGCAAGACAATGCAGCCAACTCAGACACCCGCCTAGCGGATGTGATGGCTACTAAGAAAGCCACCTTCTGCGACAGCAGTTGTAAGGGAATCTCCCTGATCTTCTCATATGGCGGTTTCTGAAGCACAGAAAGCACCAAATTCAAATCCCATGGTGCCATAGGTGACTGTACCCGAGGCACCACATTACGCACACCTTGTACAAAGGTACGAATCAACGAATGTGACGCCAGAGGTCTTTGAATAAGAATCGCCAGAGCCGATATCTGGCCCTTGAGCGTGCTCAAGGCCAGCTCCTTGTTCAGGCCTTGCTGTAAAAAGGTCAGGACCCTGGACACCACGTAAGAGGGAGGGTTGTAACCCTCCGCCTCACACCAAGCGATGTAAGCCTTCCAGGTGTGGTGATAAATTTTGCGAGAAGTACACTTGCGTGCCTTTAGAATGGTAGGGATCACAGAGTCAGCAACACCCCTATCCCTCAGCACCTGGGACTCAATAGCCAGGCCGTCAAAGCCAGCGAGGGTAAAGCAGGGTGCAAGATGGGTCAATGAGATAGTAGGTCGCCTCGCAGCGGGAGCCGCCAGGGAACGTCCGCTACCATTCGTACCACATCGGCGTACCACGGACGCCGAGGCCAATCCGGAGCCACCAGGATCATTGGAATTCCCTCCGCTTCCACCCTGCGTAGCAACCGCGGAAGAAGCTTGATTGGAGGGAAGGTGTACAGTAGATGATACCAGCCCCAAGGGGCCACGAGAGCATCCGTGGCGACCGCCAACGGATCTCTCGCCCTGCACACAAAGGTCTTCACTTTGTGATTGAACCGAGACGCCATGAGGTCCACATCCGGCATCCCCCACTTGTGGCAAATCTGGCTGAACACCTCTGGATGGAGAGACCACTCTCCCTGATCCAGCGTCTGACGACTGAGAAAGTCCACCTGCCAGTTTTCCATGCCTGGAATGTAAACGGCAGAGATTGCCGGTACGTGAAGTTCTGCCCAATGCAGAATCCGAGCTGCTTCCGCAGCAGCTGCCGAACTTCTTGTTCCACCCTGATGGTTCACATACGCCACTGCTGTGGCATTGTCCGACTGAACCCGAATCGGGCGACCTCGTAACTTCACCATCCAGCGAGATAGGCATATCCTGATCGCCCTTAACTCCAGCACATTGATCGGGAGGTGCGCTTCCTGCGCAGACCAACGGCCCTGGGCAGACAGCTGCCCCAGGACCCCTCCCCAGCCCGACAGGCTGGCGTCTGTCATGATTATCAACCAGTGAAGGGGCAGGAATGATTTCCCCCGAGTCAGGGCCGGGTCCCAAAGCCACCAAGCCAGAGAACCCCCGGCCTGAGGATTCAAGCGGATCGGGAGATCCAAGGACCATGGAGACCTGTCCCACTGAGACAGAATCGCTCGCTGGAGAAGTCGAGTGTGGCTCTGGGCGTAAGGTACCGCCTCGAAGGTTGAGATCATGAGCCTCAGCACCCGCATACAGAACCGTAATGATGACTGCCGGTGTGACAGTAAGGTCCGCACTGCTGTCTGCAGCGACAGCAACTTGGCCGGAGGTAAGAACACCTTCGCCTACTCCATGTCCAGAATCAGACCCAGGTATTTTTAGGCGACGGGACGGAGACACCGACGACTTCTGCAGATTGATCAACCAGCCAAAGTCTTTCAACAAAGCCATGGTGATCCTCACGTTCTCCTCCAGAGCCGAGGCGGACTCCGCTCTCAAGAGCAGGTCGTTGAGGTAAGCTACCACTGCAATGCCTCTCTGCCACAGCAACGCCAGTACTGGGGCCACCAGCTTGGTGAAAACCCGAGGAGCCAAAGCTAGACCGAAGGGGAGTGCCACGAATTGGTAATGGAGGTCCCCCACCGCAAAGCAAAGAAAACGCTGATGCCGGGGGCAAATGGGAACATGGAGATACGCGCCCGTGATATCCAGAGATGCCAGGAAGTCCCCTTGATGGGCGGCCACTACCGAGCGAACAGATTCCATCCGGAATTTCCGCGCTTTTACAAAGCGGTTCAGGGCCTTCAGGTCCAAAACTGGCCAGACCCCCCCTCCTTTTTTGGAGACCACAAACAGGTTTGAGTAGAAACCTCGAAACCTCTCCACTTGAGGTACTGGCACGAACACCCCCTGGTCGGAGAGTGCCTGAACAGCCCCGAAGAGGGCCTCCCGACGCCCCTGCTGGAGTCTCAAGTTCGATGGGAAGAACCTGTCTGGGGGTAGAGTGCTGAACTCTATCCTGTACCCGGTGGACACCACTTCCTGAACCCACCAGTCGGAAATGCGGGCAGTGCACCGGTCTGCGAACCCCAGAAAACGTCCCCCCACCCGAAGCTCGGGTGGGGGCAACCCATCATGCTGAGGAGGGCTTATCCTCTGTATTTTCAGTTTTGCGCTGCCATTGCCGCTTACCGGCCCCTGCAGCGGCCTTGCTGGATTGCACTCCCTTTCTCGCTGCGCCGGAGGCGTGCAAAAAAATCTCTTCTGACCCAAAGAAACAGGCCCCTGCCTACGGCGAAACTCTCGCCTCCGGGGATCCGGGAGGAAGGTGCTCTTCCCACCAGTGAAATCTTTGATGATTTCATCCAATTGTGGTCCGAAAAGACGGCCACCTTGAAAGAGATCCGCAAGACCTTTTTTGGACGTGTGGTCACCCGACCATGTGCTCAACCAAAGGACTCGTCTGAGAATGACGGCAAACACAGCCATTTTGGATAACATAGGAAGCAGATCCAGGGCGGCATCACACAGGTACTTGATACCCTGAAACAAAAGCTCAGCCCTCTGCGGCGCATCAAGCAGGTGGCCGCAGTCCAGATCATTCTGAAGCTCTGCCATACGCTCAGATAAGTATTGTGCCGCCATGGCTGACGCCAGGGCTGGTCTCAGAGCTGACCCTGCTAACATAAAAAGTGCTTTTGACACCGCCTCTGTCCGTCTATCGGCTGGGTCCTTAAAAGAAGGGGACCCTTCCAGGGGAATAGTCGTCGCCTTATTCAGATGAGCTATCGGGGGCTCCACCGCGGGGGACGCCCACTTCTTCAAAAAGCTATCCTCAAACGGATAACGGATGGCAAAGCGTATTGACAATGAGAAGGAATGCTGCAGACGCTGCCATTCATGATAGATCAGACTGATCATAAGGGTAGGCCCTAGGAGCCCAAGGAGGCCTGGCAGACCCACAGACGAATGCAGACGTCTGTGACTCACCGTCTTGGTCCAGTCGCAGAGTAGTGCGAATCCCAGAGATAATGGCGGACACCAGCGCTTTTTCACCCGCTGCCGACGCCCCCTGGTCCTCCTCTCCGTCCGATGGGGCCAGTTCACCTTCAGAAAGCTCTACTGGGGGTCCCCGTGACCCCCGAAGCCATCTCTGGTTCAGAGTCCTCCCTTGAGGAACAGGGGGGAGGAGGGCGCTTCTCAGGGACCCCTGGAGCGATGCTCGGCTCCATCCGAGGAAGAAATTCCCCAAAAACCGCCCTCAGCTGGTCCAGAAATACCCCCTGCGCAGATTGCACTGTCGCTGATTCCTCCTCGGCAGGCCCAGCAGGGTAGTCTGCCATCGTTTCCCCTGAATGGGAGCTAAATAAGATAAGAAAACCTATTTGAGGCACCCCCACAATGCCGCACACCACCACCCCACAGAACGCCAGGGAGACCCAGGAGGACTGTACCCGCCACTACCAGCACCCACAGGAGAGCCCAGCTATACTTTCTGTTTTTGCCAGAAAACTGTCCTGAAGACTGCCATAAGAGCTGCGCCATTAGAGCCACACCGTTCCAAAATGAAAGTAAAAACGGCTGTAGCACGTTTTTACAGCATGCAGGGACTCCAATATGGCCGCCGAGGGCATGCACTAGAGGCCAAAACCTTGCTGGGGAACGTGGCTACAGCAAAATGGCCGCTCTGAGCACTAGAGGGAAGGCTCCTTTAGCGAAAATGTCCACGGCTACGGCAAAATGGCGGCGGATCGCCGCATGGCGGCCCAAGTCCCCAAAAGGGGGCATAACGACACGGGTGCGGTGCGGGGGATGGGACCCCAGGGGACCCCCAACCGGTGGCTACATCCAAAACAGCGTGTGTGTTAGGACACCCATTGGCCCCCCACTCTGTGCCTGAAAAAGGGAGAGGGGGCACTCACTCACCACTCCTGTCGGGCGTAGCCGGTAACCACCTGGTCGCAGACCTTCCACCCCTGCCGGGGCGGGATGCTGCCAGCCAAAATCGCCTCCGAACCAGACTGCAGTCCGGGTCCTGGGCCCAAGTGGGGTACACCCACAGGCCGCCCGCACAGAACGGGCACGATGCGGCGGGACCCCATACATCGGGACTAGCTCGCATCGGTCGGCGGCGCTGGGGAAAGTACAGGATCCTGTAAACGATCCTCTATGCCCCAGCCAGCTTCTTGATAGCAGATTTCAGATAGCTTGATAGAAGCAAACAAAATAAAAGGCAAACAAAATAAAAGAGCGGTCTCAAGTCCGGACCGCATTTCCCATAAGGGAGCCAGGTCAACTCCTTGCGACTAGGCATGTTAAAACTGATGGGCTGAGCAGAGTAGGGGGATTATATGGGAAGAGAGGACAGCCCCGTGGGAGGGGCCAGCTTGCTTTCTTTCTCGGCCTAGTTAACTCCTAATTAGAGTTGAGCGAACTTCTGGAAGTCCGGGTTCTGCTGGTTCGGCCGAACTTCGGGACAAAGTCCGGGTTCGGGTCCGGACAGAGCCCGAACTTTGTCCCGGACCCCGAACTCCCGTGAACAGGGTGGGAATGGGGGTAAAGGAAGGAAAACGTCTGGAGATCCTGAAAGGTCCTGAAAAAATGTCGGTAAAAACACGGATTTTCAAGCCCAGGGGTAACTAAAGTTACCCCAAGCCCCAGGCCCTGTTTCAAGCCCGAGACAGGCCTGGGCTTGGGCCTGAAACAGGGCTTCAAGCCGGCTTGGTCGTCTTGGGCCTGAAGGTCTTCAAGCGAGTTGAGATTAATCCTCAATTGATCCGGCTCTTTCTTTCGTTCGACCGGGGAGGGTGCCCCGACATCTAGCCTTCTCGTGTGCAGACTTGAGGTCAGTGCGGTTATAGAGCATACGGCAGA
>BLSH010524517.1:106264-129867 GCA_018402905.1 Glandirana rugosa | reverse complement strand
TGTGGTACCCCACTAGTGACTGGTCTCTGTTCTGAGTGAACCCCATTTACAACCACACTCTGGGATCTATCTTTTAGCCAACTGCATATCCACTGAACCACCCAAGGGTTAAGTCCTAGCTTGTACAACTTTTGTATCAGATCATTATGTGGAACTGTATCAAATGCCTTGCTGAAATCAAGATACGCTATGTCCACAGCACCACCCTGGTCCAAAACACTGGTAATATAGTCGAAGAATTCAATCAGGTTTGTCTGGCACGATCTGCCCTCAGTAAAGCCGCTGCTTTGGGTCCAGCAAGCTGTGTATTTTTAGGTGATCAATGATCCTTCTTTTGAGAAGTGATTCCATTACCTTGACTACAATTTATGTTAAGCTCATTGGCCTGTAATTGCCAGCTTCTACTGCTGGCCTTCTTGTGGACAGGTACAATATTAGCTATCCACCAGTCATGGGGAACTTCTCCTGTTAGAAGAGATTTATTTAAAAGATTTGTTAATGGTCCAACAACTATATCGCGAAGTTCTCTTAGAACTCTGGGATGAATACCATCAGGGCCCATTGCTTTATTTTGCTTTAACCGAGCCAGTTCCTCAGCTACCTCTGTCTCCAGAAATCCTAGAAATGAACCATCATTACTAGAACCAATATGATTTCCTAACTTGTTATCATTAGTGCAGTCTGTTTTTGAGAAGACTGAACAAAAGTAATTGTTTAAATGGTTTGCTACATCCTGGTCTCCCTCAACATATGTGTTGTGCCCAGTTTTCATTTTAGTGATCCCATTGTATTTTTCCTTCTATCACTAATGTACCTAAAAAAGGTTTTATCTCCTTCCTTAATAGACTTAGCAATTTCCTCCTCTTTCTGTGCTTTTGCAGCACTGATAATGTGTTTGGCCTCCTTTTGTCTATTTTTATGCTCCTCTCTGTCAGCTGCACCCCCTGTTTCCTTGAATCTTCTACATGCCATTTTTTTCCCTTTATTATCCTACTTACCTCTTTGGTGAACCATATTGTTTTTTTCTTCCGTTTATTCTTACTAACTTGCCTGACATATAATCTAGTTGCCTCCATGATGGTAGACTTTAATAGTGCCCACTGATTACTTACTCCTGTCATTTTACTCCAACCTTTCAGTTCATTTTTTAGAAATGTCCCCATTTCAGCAAAATTTGTCCTTTTAAAATCTAAAACTTTAGTTTTTCTATATGATTTTTCAGTTCTTGTTTTAATATCAAACCAAAGACATTGGTGATCACTAGAACCCAAATTCTCCCCCACCTCAGCATCAGACAGTTGATTCCCATTTGTCAGTACTAGGTCAAGAATATGATCACCTCGGGTTGGGCTTTTTACTAACTGTTTTAGAGAAACTCCATTCAGTGCTTCCATTACATCCCTGCTCCTGCTTGTAATAGCAGTTTGAGAATTCCAGTTAACGTCAGGCATGTTGAAGTCACCCACAATCAAAACCTCTCCCTTCATTGCCATTTGAGTTATCTCATCAATCAACAAGTTATCATAATCTTCACTCTGTCCTGGGGGTCTGTATACTATTCCAATTCTAAGGGAAGATCCCTCCCTGGTTGGAAGGCAGACCCAGAGGGTTTCAAGTATTTCATTTGTCTTTTGAATTAATGTTAGGTTTATGCCATTTTTTACATATATGGCAACTCCACCTCCCCTCTTCCCTACTCTGTCATTCCTGTATAGTGTGTACCCTGGTATAGTTATTTCCCAGTATATGAATCCTTGGACCATGTCTCTGTAATTGCAACAAGGTCCAAGTTGTCCCTAGACATAAGAGCTGTCAGTTCACAAAGCTTGTTGCCTAAACTACGGGCATTAGTGCACGACATGACAAACACAACTTTCAACTGCTTTCTTTCTATTAACAGAAACTTCAACTGAAGTGACCACCTCATCAGCCCAGCCATTACCAACATGAATCCTTACATTTGTTTCAACCTGCTGGGGACAGAAACTCTCCTCAACAATTATATCTCTGCCCCCATTTCTCAGTTTAAATGCATGTCCAAAAAGTTGCTAAATTCTATACCAAGAAGCTCTGTGCCCTTGTGTGAGGGATGCAGGCCATCTCTCTTGTAAAGTGCAATGTTCGACCACCGGGTAGCATTATGACTAACATAACCAAAACCTTCAGCTTTGCACCAATTCTTTAACCAAACATTGAACTCTGCTATACGAAGCACTTTCTCGTGTTGTCCATTATGCACAGGTAAGACCTCTGAAAATGTAACAGTACACCCTAACTGTTGAAGATCCTGGCCCAAATTCTGAAAATCCTTCTGCACAGAATGCACATCATTCTGGGACAAATCATTTGTGCCAAGGTGCACAACCACATCAACATTGCACTCTTCGCTAGCTTTTTTGACAATTCTTACAATGCGCCCCTTATCTCTCCTAACAGTGATGACATGCCCCAGTCCAACAGGTGGTGAAAAATTGGGCCTTGGGTGTTGGCGGTGCCAGAACACTGTAACCCCTTACAGTTACTCTTGTTGGGTGCAGGAATGGGCCCTGCTGTTGTAAATTAGTTTAACCACTTAAGGCCCGGAGCCCTTTTTTACACTTGTTGTTTACAAGTTAAAATCTTTTTTTGCTAGAAAATTACTTAGAACCCCCAAACATTATATATTTTTTCAAACACCCTAGAGCAAGGGTGTCAAACTGGCGGCCCTCCAGCTGTTGCGAAACTACAAGTCCCATCATGCCTCTGCCTGTGGGAGTCATGCTTGTAATTGTCAGCCTTGCAATGCCTCATGGGATTTGTAGTTTCGCAACAGCTGGAGGGCCGCCAGTTTGACACCTGTGCCCTAGAGAATAAAATGGCGATCATTGCAATACTTTTTGTCACACGTTATTTGCGCAGAGGTCCTTCAAGTGCAATTTTTTTGGAAAAAATGCACTTTTTTGAGTTAAAAATTAAGACAACAGTAAAGTTAGCCGAATTTTTTTGTATATTGTGAAAGAGGATGTTACGGACTTTGGGGGTAACCCTACGCAATTTTTTTTTTTTATTTTACTTTGGTAGGGGCCCTGCTGTTGTAAATTAGTTTAAAAATTGTGATGACATGCCCCAGTCAAACGGGTGCTGAAAAATTGTGCCTTCGGTGTTAGCAGTGCCAGAACACTGTAACCCCTTGCAGTTACTCTTTTTGGGCGCAGGAACGGGACCTGCTGTTGTAAACTAGTGTAACCACTTAAGGCCCGGAGCCCCTTTTTTACACTTGTAGTTTACAAGTTAAAATCATTTTTTTTGCTAGAAAATTACTTAGAACCCCCAAACATTAGAATAAAATGGCGATCGTTGCAATACTTTTTGTCACACGGTATTTGCGCAGTGGTCCTTCAAGCGTGATTTCTTCAAGCGGAAAAACAAATCTTTTTTTGAGTTAAAAAATAAGTTATCAGTAAAGTTAGACCAATTTTTTTTGTATATTGTGAAAGAGGATGTTACGCCAAGTAAATAGATACCATACATGTTACGGTTGAAAACTTGCGGAATGGCAACAAACTCCGGTACTTAAAAATCTCCATAGGCGATGCTTTTAAAAATTTTTTGACGGTTACCAGGTTAGAGTTACAGAGGAGGTCTTTTGCTAGAATTATTGCTCACACTCTGGCGATTGCGGCGATACCTCACATGTGCGGTTTGAACACCGTTTTCATATGCGGGCGTGACTTATATATACCTTTTTACTTTGTTGCGTGAGCTCGCGGGGATGGTGAAGCTTTAAATTCTAGGAAAAGACCTCCTCTGTACCACTAACCTGGTAACCGTGAAAACATTTTAAAGTGCCGCCTATGGAGATTCTTAAGTACCGGGGTTTGTCGCCATTCCGCGAGTTTGCACAATTTTCAATGGTAACATGTATGGTATCTATTTACTCAGGGTAACATCCTCTTTCACAATATACAAAGAATTGGGCTAACTTTACTGTTGCCTTTTAACTCAAAAAAGTGATTTTTTCCCCAAAGAAATCATGCTTGAAAGACCGCTGTGCAACTACAGTGTGACAAAAAGTATTACAACGATCACCATTTTGTTCTCTAGGGTGTTTGAAAAATATATATATAATGTTTGGGGTTCTAAGTAATTTTTCTAGCAAATAAAATGATTTTAACTTGTAAACAACAAATGTAAAAAAGGGTTCCGGGGGTTAAGGGGTTAAAAACTGTATATATTTTAAGACACCACGTCAAGTGTACTATATACCGTACGTACACCCCCGAATGCACTATAATGCACTGATATATAGTGTACGCTCAATACGCTGTGTGTATATTTATATATATATATATCTATCTATTATTTTTTCACAATAATCCCTAGCTATACTAAACTGCCTGCACGTTGCTTGCTAAGCTCACTATCTATCCACACCGTTATTCACACTACATAGAGCCGCTGTACAAGCGGCTTTATATAGTGTGGGGGCGTGGATTGAGGCTGCTTAGAAGTGATTGGCTAAAGGCACCCTGCCTTTAGCTAAACATTGCTCTCACAACAGGCCACCCGCTGATTGGCCAAAGCATGCATGTCATGTGCATGCTTTGGCCAATCAGCGGATGGCATTCCGCCGCCATTGGAATGCATTATGGGGCACGCAAAGTTCCCGCGATTGACTCATGATGTTCGCAATGGCGCGAACGGACAACCCCCGATGTTTGAGTCGAACACGCGTTCGACTCGAACCGGGGGCTCATCCCTAATTTTTTTGCATGTAGCACTGATTGGTGATTGCAATTTTGATGTAAGCAGCTTCCGTTTTTTAATAAATGTATAGATTACCGCACTACAGCCCTACTACAAATAACAGTCAATCAATGAACATTTGCTGCCTCTCTCGTACAATAGTACTCACATACTACTAAAAACAACAAGTAAAATTGGTGAAGGGCATACCTTTGAATGTGATGCATAAATAATGCTATTACAGTGCCACCTTGTGACTAAAGTGCAAAGTGCAGCTGTATAAATACATCAAAAACACAAATTTCTCCTATCGTTCACTGACAGACGCAGCTCTCCATGACGTGTGGGGTTTATGCTGTCTCACTAGGAGTTAACTAGGCAGGAAAAAGAACAGCTGGCCCCTCCCATTGGGCTGTCCTCTCTTCCAACATAAACCCCCTCCATAGCATAGCTCAGCAGTTTCAATGCCTAGTTTGCAAGGAGTTGACCTGGCTTCCCTTTAGGGGAATTGCTGTCCTGTTTGTTACCATTCTTTTTATTTTATATTATTTTATCAAGATTGATCTGCTATCAAGAAGCTGGTCGGGGCATAGAGAGTCCATGGGCTCTGTACTCTCCCCGACCTGGCCGACCGATGCGAGCCAGTCCCGCAGTATGGGGACCCGCCGCATAGTGCCCGTTCCATGCGGGTGGCCTGGGGTGATCCTCACTTTACGCCCAGCCCCAGATGCGATTCGGGTAGGGCGATTTTCTGCCCTGCAGCACACCGTCCAGGCAGGGGCGGAAAGTCTGCGACTGGGTCTCTACCCACGGCGCTCGTCTGGAGTGGTGAGTGAGAGTTCCTTCCTTTCCCCCCTTTTCAGGGGCGGAAGGGGGACCGACGACCAAAAAAAAAAAAAAAAAATTTCTGGGTAGCCGCCGGCAGGGGCGTGTGGAGCTCCTGCCCCCCCCTTCTCCATTATTTTCCAGCACTGCCTTAACCCTCTTGAGCATGGAGTTCACCAGAGCTTCACAGGTCCTCTTCCACTCATCCATTTGCAGGCTTTCTTGTGCATCATCTTTAGAAGAGGCTTCCTTCTGGGACGACAGACATGCAGACCAATTTTATGCAGTGTGCGGAATATGGTCTGAGCACTGGCAGGCTGACCCCCCACCTCTTCAACCTCTGCAGCAATGCTGGCAGCACTCATACGTCTATTTCCCAAAGACAACCTGGATATGGCGCTGAGCACGTGCACTCAACTTCTTTGGTCAACCATGGCAAGGCGCTGTTCTGAGTGGAACCTGTCCTTTTAAACCGCTGTATGGTCTTGGACACCGTGCTGCAGTTCAGTTTGAGGGTCTTGGCAAACTTCTTATAGCCTAGGCCATCTTTATGTAGAGCAACAATTATTTTTTCAGATCCTCAGAGAGTTCTTTGCCATGAGGTGCCATGTTGAACTTCCAGAGACTTTTTGGCACAAGGAAAACACAAGGAGGCGCATGCGCGATGCGGAGCTGAGCGGTCGCACTTGATCGGAGCTCCGCCGGCCTGAGACTGCAAATATCACCCCGCGAGCGATCAGCACCACGCCGAGAGACCACATTCCTCACATTCCTGTGAGTGAAGGCTTGTGCATGCCTGCGGGCAAGAAGAAATCTCCCAAAAGACCGCCACAGCAGCACAATCTGACCCACTATCTTCTCCGCTCTGCACAGAAGGGAAGCATGGCACAAAATGGTGGCAAGGCCCAGGCCTCATCCGGATCTTCAAAGACACAGACATCTGCAGGAAATAACAGTGAGTACTCATCTCTTCTCACTAAAGAGGATCTGGATACTAGTCTTACAGCTATGTATGAAAAACTGGCAGACAAATTCCAATCTGAAATCGCTAAATCAACCAATGCCCTCTCCCAGGAAATATCTGCCATAGGAAACAGAACGGACGTTCTTGAAACAAAACATGACGAGCTTACCCTTGCTCACAATGACCTCAGGAGAGAATATGAGACCCTCTCAGACAACTTTGCAATTATGCAGACACAATTAGAGGATCTTGAGAACAGAAATAGACGTCATAATTTGCGTATTCGTGGGGTCCCTGAATCCATGACTGACCTGATGCCATCTGTTCTTAAAATTTTTCAAAAATTATTACCAGAAAAAAATGCAAAATAATTTCTATGCGACAGGATCCACAGGGCCTTAAGACCTAAACCTCCTCCAGAGAAACCCCCCAGAGACATTGTATTATGTATGAGGGACTTTCTGGTTAAGGAAGAAGTGCTGAGGGCGTCCAGAAATACTCCCAATATAGAGCTAGAGGGGACTAAAATCCAAATATTTCCTGACATATCACAGGCAACCCTGGAAAGAAGGCGCAAAATGAAGGAGGTGACCTCAGTCCTACAAAGTGCTAGAATACGCTATAGATGGGGATTCCCCTTTAAATTAACTGTACCCCATAATGGATCAACTTATACGGTTTTCAATCTAGAAGAGGGAAAGGATCTCCTGGTCAAACTGGGCTTGCTAGACCAAGTACTACCACATGTTCCCTCAGGCACACCTAGACCATCCCCCATCTGGAATACTCCAGCAGCAAGAGGCACCCAACGAAGATGGCGCCAACCCTTTAGAAATCAAGATACATAAACTAATAGCCCAAAGTATTTTCAATTCACATCATACTCTGCTAACTGATTCAATCTTTTTCTCGCTCTTCTTTGTCTGGTTATATTCTCCATTCCTCTCCATCATAACATTCTCTCAACCCCTTCGGATCATAATGTTCTCTAAGCGAGATCTGGACACAAAAGGAGTAATGGAAAACCATGACATAAGGTTGGTGTAATCCATTTATCTGTCCCACAAGACAAAGATGGGAAGTAACAACCCTTGACTTATGTATTAAATAGTAATACATTATACAGGGCTCTATCACAGAAATATATGGATTTCTGAACTCTGGATCTTGACCACTTGATGCCGCTATTCTATAAATTTAGGCTCTGATCAACCTCAAGCCCCAGACTCTTTGAACATAGAGTCCTTATTATACAGGAACAATTTTCACATACCACTACATGGTTCTTTATTAGAACAGCCAGGCGGACAACATTTATCAATATTTAACATATTATTTTTTTCTGACATTGATGTTATTGCAACCTAACTGGTATAGCATAATTTTCGCAGTTTGTGACAGACACTAAAAGTCAATTTTCTGGGATAAATGTCAATTTATACTCTGTCCACTAGATGTCACTATTACTTTATTTTTGATATAACCTAAAAGTGGTTTCTAGACTTACATCGAATAATATTCTTATTTTCCTCTATTTTTTATATATATAAATACAACATTACGAGCTTCTCCTTGTGGGTCTAACCCTTGAATTTGTAAGGGTACAGCTCCTACGAGAAGTGAAGTCTATTCTCCAGTAAAAAATTATTACTTGTTAATCTTTAACTATGTCACCTTTAATAATACGTTTTTTGTTTTTTTCGTATAAATATGTCTCTTTGCGGTCTCACTGGCGCATGATTGTTTCCCCACTGACCTGGGCTCTCCATCTGCACCACCAGTTTGGCGATTTATCCTAAACCTCCTCCGCCAATTATTGGAGGTGGTGGGGTATGTGGATGGCCGAGGCCAGTATGTGGACGGTTGTCCACCCTGGATTGTTGTAATTTGGACCATCCTCCTTACCATAAGGATGGTCTCCATTGTTTATTGGTTTTGTTTTTTTTATTGTTTTTTGGTTCATGTTTTTATTTTTCCTGGAAGGTTAAGTTGGGTCACTCTCAAACATACATTACTCCACGCAATGCATAAACTCATAAACACAAAAATATCTTCTAGTGAGCCTTTCATAAAAAGTGCTCATAACTTACATAATTACATATCTCAACTTACATACCAAAAATGAATCTAAAAATTATATCACATAATGTACAGGGATTTAACTCCCCTCATAAAAGGAAAAAAGCTTTCCGTCACTACAAGAACCTAGGCGCAGACATTATACTAATGCAGGAAACACATTTCTTAACAGATAAACACCCCCTTTACTTCGATAAATCATATCAGCAACATTACCTTACATCCTTCTTAAACAAAACCAGAGGAGTCGCTGTATTTATACGCAATACCCTGGTTTTTGACATCCAAAACATATACAGAGACCCCAATAGCCGTTATATTATTCTCAAAGGGATTCTTAACAAAAAAGAAATTACCTTAGCCTCTATCTACGCCCCCAATGAAACACAAGCAACCTTCTTTAAAGACTTTTTTAATACATTGAACAAATTTTCTTCCCCACACCTAATAATAGGAGGTGATTTTAATCTTACATCCAATCCCTCCTTAGACAGAAGCTCCCAAACTCCTTCATCCAAAGCCTTTCCTAAATCTCTATCACGATCCCTAAACGAATTTCAACTAATAGACTCATGGAGAGCTCATAACACTGGCAGTAAAGGGTTCACTTACTATTCACACCCACATAACAGCTATGCCAGACTTGATTATATCTACACTACTCCTATCATTCTTGCAAATTCCCCCAAGGCAGAAATTCACCCTTGTGCATGGTCAGATCACCTTATTGTATCATTTGATACCTCTCACATAGGTCTAAAACATACAATCTATAATTGGCGCCTAAACGATTCCCTATTAACAAACCCCAGCATTAAAGAACAATTAGAGAATCAGATAAAAGACTATTTCACGATTAATAATACGGAAGATATTTCCACACCTTCAATTTGGGTAGCCCACAAAGCAGTAATTAGAGGCCATTGCATAAAAACTGCATCAACCATCCAAAAAGCAAAATCTAGTAGGATAAAAGAACTAACAATAGATCTTAAAAATCTCTACAACAAAATTGGCTACGCTTCCGACCCTAATATAACTTCACAAATTCAAAAGAAAAGAGAAGAACTTGATGCAATATTATCCTCAAACGCAGAGAAAACACTTAGATACTCTAAATCTAGATTCTTGCTTCATAGCAACACTATGTCTACTATGTTTGCCAGAAAGCTTAACCAACATAATAAACAAACCCACATATATAAACTAAAAGATCAGAACAACTCCCAAACATCTCACCCTCAAGAAGTTTTGGAAATTTTTACTAAGTTTTATGAAAATCTTCTTTCATCCCCCTCATCTCAACCAAGCCCAGAAGCGCAATCATGGCTAGATAAAATTCATATTCCCACCTTATCTAAAACCCAAGCAGACTCCCTTAGTGATCCGTGCACTGAGGAAGAAATCAATAACATTATAAAAAATTTAAAAACCTCCACTTCACCTGGCCCAGATGGCTTTTCCTCAACATATTACAAGAAATGTTCCCATATACTATCCCCCTGGCTCACTAAACTCTTTAATCATATCTTACAAGGCGGACTATTCCCCAACGAAATGCTTCTGGCAAACATGTCCCTCCTTCCAAAACCAGATAAGGACCACTCTCTTCCACAAAATTATAGGCCCATCTCGGTTCTTAATAATGATATAAAAATATTTGGCAAACTCTTAGCAATTAGACTAGCAGCTGTCATTTCCCCATTAGTGAATCCTGACCAAACCGGCTTTATCCCTAACAGACAAATAACAGACAATATTAGATTAGCATCCAATATAATACAAGACTCCAACCTAAAACAAAAATCCACATACCTTCTTAGCCTTGACATACACAAGGCTTTTGATAGCGTTAACTGGACATATTTACTAAAATTACTTCCCAGATTTGGCATCCCAGAAAAATTTATAAATGGCTTTTCCGCCCTCTACAATAGCCCACAAACCAGAATTAAATTACCTGGTTGCAACTCCAATTTCTTTCATATAGGTCGTGGAACAAGACAGGGCTGCCCAGCATCCCCGTTACTCTTTGCCCTCGCCATAGAACCGTTAGCCATAGCAATAAGGAATAACCAAAATATACAAGGCTATAAAGTAGGATCCTCAGAATTCAAATTATCTCTGTATGCTGATGACGTTCTTCTCTTTATAACAAACCCTATAGAATCAATCTCTGCCCTCGAGCTGGAGCTTCAAAACTTTCAAGAAATATCAGGCCTAGGAGTCAACTTCAATAAATGCTCAATAATGGGCATAAACACAGACACTAATTTATTACCCCAAATTAAAAAATATAATCTAAACTTCTGCCCTGAAGGATTCAGATATCTGGGGATTAAACTTACTCCATCTTACAACACCTTAGCATTCAACAATTATAACCCATTATTTAATAAGATTCTGGGCTTCATTAAAACATGGACCACATTCCATATTACATTCTTGGGTAGATTGTGTGCCATAAAAATGATGATCTTGCCCAAATTGTTATTTTTATTTCGTGCCCTCCCTGCACTAATACCTAAAGGCAAAATAGAATACATTCAGCGCCTCATAAATAAATTTATTTGGTCTAATAAGAAACCCAGATGCAGCAATGAGGTCCTATATAGACCTCAATCCCTTGGAGGCTATGGACATCCTAATCTATGGCAATACTACTTGTCTGCCAGGTTTTCGCAGACGATCCAATGGTATGCGGAGGCTAAGCAGATTCCATGGATAAGATTCGAACAACTTACAGTTTACCCTTATTTTCTAGAGGGTCTAATGTGGATCAATACAATTAGACACAACACAATTACAAAATATAATAAAATTGTTGCTCAATCTATACAATTATGGGCGAAATACGGTCATAACCTATGTTCCCCATCTACCCCCCATCTCCTTGCCTCATTCTTAGGTGATCCCAATTTCCCACAGGCTTTTAAAGACCCAAAGATTTTCTCTAATTGGACTGACCTAAAACTCACCAATCTGCAAGTTCTCTCCACACAATCCATTTTCAGCACATTTGACTCCCTACAAAAAAAATGTAAACTCCCTATCTCCGAAATTCATAACTATTCAAACATTAAAAACTTCTACTCTAAAAATTATGCTCTTACAACCCCCCCAATGGGAAATATCATCGAGAAACTTTGTATAACCGCCCCCAGACAAAAAAGCCAAATATCAATAATATATAAACACTTCATAGAACAGATTATTTCTTCTAAAGCAAAGTACATGACCCAATGGGAAACAGATCTTAACTGCTCTTTCTCACTTAAAGAGTGGTCGATTATGACCCATAATCTGAACAAATGTACCTGTTCGTCCGCCTTCAGAGAAACACCTCTGAAGTTGATCACCAGATGGTATATGACTCCATCTAAGATACACTCATACTACCCTAGTACACCTTCTAGTTGTTTTAGAGGATGTGGAAGCCAAGGCACTTTGCTGCATACATTTTGGCACTGTGCACTTTTGAAGCCAATCTGGGATGCAGTTAATCATATTATCGATAAACTGGCTGACAAACACATTACCTTGACACCACAATGTTGCCTCTTATTTACTAAATTCTCTGACCTCACCAAATCTCAAAATACCTTGGCACACACCTTGTGTACCGCCACCCATTGGATGATTGCATTCAACTGGAAATCTCCCACTCTTGTATGGCAACAAATAATTCAAAGAATGTCTACGATCAAACACACAGAAAATATATACCATTCCTTAAGAGACTCCAAACATATTTTCAACAATAAATGGGACTTATGGGATCAAGCTAATCTGTAAATGTTTGCTTACATGTTTGAATATGCTCACTATGCCTTTGTAATACTAATGTATTAGATTAAGTTATACAGATATATATTTTTGTCCTCATATGACAATGTAATGAGAAATGTATCTTGGATTTTTTATGCTACCTTCCAATAAAAACGTTTGTAAACAAAAAAAGGAAAACACAAGGAGTCCTGGATCTAGATTCCCCCGTCATATCAGCATTGAAGCATTTATCTGATTTTTTTTTCAGATACATTTTTTTTTTTTATTATTAATTATCTTCTTCTGCACATAATTCCATTGAAGGATCTTGAGAGACACGAGCAGATAAATCACATCAAATACGTTCTGCAATAAGCCCCTGACAAAAGGCTTGAACCTGAAACACGTTGGGCTCTTCTCCTTTTTCATAGGACTGCGAAATGTCATTTATCCTATCAACCGTTGGTTTGTGCAATGTATGCTGTAATTCCTTTCTGGTTTTAACAGATTATAGATCGATGTACATGCAAAATTTTCTCCCACTGATGTCTGTATTTGTATTTTATGGATGGACATATGTGCAATAAATGTTTATTTCTCCTACGTTCACTGACAGACGCAGCTCTCCATTGACATGTGGGTTATATGCAGATCCTATTAGGAGTTAACTAGGCAAAGAAAGAAAGCAAGCTGGCCCCTCCCAGGGGGCTGTCCTCTCTTTCCCATATAATCCCCCTACTCTGCTCAGTACATCAGTTTTAACATGCCTAGTGCAAGGAGTTGACCTGGCTCCCTTATGGGACCTGCGGTTCAGATTTTGCTACCGCTTTTTTATTTTTTTTATCAAGCTATCTGAAGACTACTATCAAGAAGCCGGCTGGGGCTTAAGAGGGTTCCTGCAAAATCCTGTACTTTCCCCAGCACAGCCAACCGATGAGAGCTAGTCCCATGCTATAGTGGGTCCCGCCGCACCGTGCCCATTCCGTGCGGGCGGCCAGTGGGTGACCCCCACTTGTGCCCAGTGTCCGGATTTGATCCTGTCCAGAGGCTTGTGGCCGGCAGCATCCCTCCCCTGCTGGGAAAGAAGGTCTGTGACCGGGTGGCTACCCACTGCGCCCATCAGGAATGGTGAGTGAGCCCCCCCTGTTCCCCCTAGGGGCGCGCCGCCGGGCGTTTTGGCATTTTCTGTCTGCTCTAGCCGCCGGTAGAGGCTGGTCGCTGGGGCTCTCCTGGGTCCCTTCGCCCTCTCCTCTTACCCCCTCTCCCCCCCGCTCCGCACCCCGTTTGGCGCTGTATTTGGTACAGCTTAGGCCGCCATGCGGCGATCCGCCGCCATTCTGCGGCGGATCGCGGCCATTTTGCCGTAGCCACGGCCATTTTCTATGGGATTTTCCCTCCAGTGCTTGTGGCGGCCATTTTGCCATAGCCGCGGTCCTCATGCAGCCCTTTGGCCTCTAGTGGATGTCTGGGCTCCTGGGGGTGCTGGTAGCGGTGGGTGCAGTCCTCCTGGGTCTCCCTGGCGTTCTGAGGGGCAGTGGTGTGGTTACAGTGTAGGGGTGCCGCAAGTTATTGTCCTCACTGTGTTTGTCAATCTGAGTGGAGCGATGGCAGATGACCCTGCAGGGCCCTCTGAAGAAGAGTCAGCGGCAGTGCAACCTGCGCTAGGGACCCTGGTGTCCCTAGACCAGCTGAGGGCGGTGTTTGGGGAATTTCTTCCCCGGGTGGGGCCGAGCAATGCTCTAGGGGCCCCTAAAAAGCGCCCTCCTCCCCCTTGTTCCTCAGGGGAGGACTCCAAACCGGAAATGGCTTTGGGGCTCATGGGGACCCCGTGGAGCTTTCTGAGGGTGAACTTGCTTCCTCGGATGGTGAGGAGGACCAGGGGGCTAAGGCAGCACGCGAAAAGGCGCTGGTGTCCGCAATAATATCTGGCATCCGTACGTCTTTGCGTCTGGACCAAGATGGCGAGTCGCAGGCGTCTACATATGTCTGCGGGTCTGCCAGACCTCCTAGGTCACCCAGAGCTTACCCTTATGATACATTTTTTGATCATTTGATCTATCAGGAATGGCAGTGTCCGCAGCATTCCTTCGCATTACCAAAGCGTTTTGCTATCCGGTATCCCTTTGAGGATATTTTCGTAAAGAAGTGGGCGCCTCCCTCGGTGGACCCCCCAGTGGCGCGCTTGAACAAGGCGACGACTATGCCCCTGGAGGAGTCACCATCATTTAAGGATCCTGCCGATAGGAGGATGGAAGCAGTGTCTAAGGCACTTTTTCTCTTGGCAGGATCGGCCTTGAGGCCGGCCCTGACGTCTGCCATGGCGGCGCAATATCTGTCTGAATGTATGGCGGAGCTGCAGAATGATCTGGACTGCGGTAGAACGCTTGAGGCGTCGCAGAAAACAGAACATTTTTTTCAGGGTATTAAGTACCTGTGTGATGCAGCTCTGGACATGCTTCCTATGTTGTCCACAATGTCTGTTTTTGCAGTCATTATCAGACGAATTCTCTGGTTGCGCTCGTGGTCGGGTGACCACGCATCCTAAAAAGGTCTTGCGGATCTTCCTTTTCAGAGTGGCCGTCTCTTTGGGCCACAGTTGGACGAAATCATCAAGGATTTCACTGGCGGGAAGAGTACTTTTCTCCCGGAGCCCAGGCGGCGAGAGTTCTGCCGCAGGCAAGGGCCTGTCTCTTCGGGTCAGAAGAGGTTTTTTCGTGCCCCTGGCGCAGCGGCCAAGGGGTCGCGGCCCGGCAAGACTGCTGCAGGGGCCGGTAAGCGACAATGGCAGTGCAAGAATGAAAAGACAGAGGATAAGCCTTCCTCTGCATGATGGGTTGCCCCCACCCGAACTTTGAGTGGGGGGACGTCTTCTGGGGTTCGCAGACAGGTGGACTGCCCGCATTTCCGACCGGTGGGTGCAGGAAGTGGTGTCCACTGGGTACAGGATAGAGTTCAGCACTCTACCCCCAGACAGGTTCTTCCCATCGAACTTGAGATTCCCTCAGGGGCATCGGGAGGCCCTTTCAAGGCTGCTCAGACGCTCTCCGACTGGTGGATGAGTGTGCCAGTACCTCAGTTGGAGAGGTTTCATGGGTTTTACTTGAACCTATTTGTGGTCTCCAAAAAAGGAGGGGGGTCAGACCAGTTCTGGACCTAAAGGCGCTAAACCTTTATGTGAAAGCGCGCACATTCCGGATAGAATCGGTCCGCTCGGTCGTGGCCGCCCTACATCAAGGGGACTTCGTGGCATCTCTGGATATCAGGGACGCGTATCTTCATGTTCCCATTTGTCCCCGGCACCAGCGCTTCCTGTGCTTTGCGGTGGGAGACCTTCACTACCAATTTGTGGCACTTCCCTTCGGTCTGGCCTCGGCCCCTCGGGTGTTCACCAAGCTAGTGGCCCCGGTGCTGGCGCTACTGAGGCAGAGGGGCATTGTGGTTTTAGCGTACCTCAACGACCTGCTCCTGAGAGCGGAGTCTGCTTCAGCTCTGGAGGAGAATGTGACTATCACTGTGGCCTCGTTGAAGGACTTTGGCTGGCTGATCAACCTGCAGAAGTCGACATTGACACGGTCCTGTCACCTGGAATATCTAGGTCTGATCCTGGACACGGAACTGGCGAAGGTGTTCCTACCTCCGGCCAAGTTGCTGGCCCTGCAAGCAGTGGTGCGAACCCTGCTGTCACGCCGGTGGTCTTCCTTACGGTTCTGTATGCGGGTGTTGGGGCTCATGATGTCAGCCTTCGAGGCGGTGCCTTACGCCCAGAGCCACACTCTCCTTCTTAAGCGAGCAATTCTCTCTCGGTGGGACAGATCCCCACTGTCTCTGGACCAGCTGGTCAGATTGGATCATCAGACCAGGGGATCCTTGGTCTGGTGGCTTTGGCCCCGGCCCCGACGCTGGGAAAGTCATTTCTTCCCCTGAAGTGGTCAATAATAGCGACGGACGCCAGCCTGTTGGGCTGGGGGGAGTCCTGGGGCAACTGTCTGCCCAGGGCCATTGGTCGGCGCAGGAATCTCGCCTTCCGATCAATGTGCTGGAACTGAGGGCGATCAGGCCCTGCCTTTCCCGCTGGACGGTGAGGTTGCGTGGCCTCCCGATTCGGGTTCAGTCAGACAATGCCACAGCGGTGGCGTATGTGAACCATCAGGGCGGAACGAGGAGCTCGGCAGCAGCTGCGGAGGCAGCTCTCATTCTGCGTTGGGCAGAACTTCACGTGCTGGCAATCTCCGCCATATACATTCCGGGCGTAGAAAATTGGCAGGCGGACTTTCTCAGTCGCCAGACGCTGGATCAGGGGGAATGGTCCCTTCATCCAGAGGTGTTCAGCCAGATTTGCCACAAGTGGGGCACGCCAGATGTGGACCTCAGGGCGTCTCGTTTCAACCACAAAGTAAAGGCCTTTGTGTGCAGGACCAAGAGACCCGTTGGCAGTGGCCGCGGACGTGCTCGTGGCGCCTTGGGGTTGGTATCGTCTTCTGTACATCTATCCCCCCATCAAGCTTCTTCCGCGGCTACTGCTCAGGGTAGAAGCGGAGGGGATTCCTATGATCCTGGTGGCTCCGGATTGGCCTCGGCATCCGTGGTACACCGACGTGGTACGAATGGTGGCAGATGTTCCCTGGCGTCTTCCGCTGCGAGACGATCTGCTGTCTCAGGGACCCATATTGCACCCTGCTTTACCCTCGCTGGCTTTGACGGCGTGGCTATTGAGTCCCAGGTGCTGAGGGACAGGGGTGTCACTGACTCCGTGATCCCTACCATGCTGAAAGCAGGCAAGTGTACTTCGCACAAGATTTATCATCGCACCTGGAAGGCCTACATTTCCTGGTGTGAGGCGGAGGGTTGGAACCCTTGCTCTTACGTGGTGTCGAGGGTCCCCACTTTTTTACAGCAAGGCCTGAGTAAAAAGTTGGCCTTGAGTACTCTCAAGGGTCAGATATCGGCTCTGGCGATTCTCTTTCAACGCCCTCTGGCGTCACATTCATTGATTCGTACATTTGTACAAGGTGTGCGCCATGTGGCCCCCTCAGGTACGGTTGCCTATGGAGCCAGGGGATTTGAATCCGGTGCTTTCTGTACTGCAGAAGCCACCATATGAGAAGATCAGGGATATTCCCTTACAATTGCTGTCACAGAAAGTGGCTTTCTTGGTGGCCATTACATTCGCTAGGCGGGTGTCTGAGTTGGCAGCGTTGTCCTGCAAGTCCCCTTACTTGGTCCTGCACAAGGACAAGGCGGTTTTGCGCCTTTCTCCTTTGTTTTTGCCAAAGGTGGTTTCTTCGTTTCACATTAATGAAGATGTTGTTCTTCCTTCTTTGTGTCCGCATCCTTCACATCCTTAGGAATTTGAGTTGCATTCCTTGGATGTCGTAAGGGCTTTGCGGGTGTATTTGGCGGCCACAGCTTCCTTTTGGAAGTCTGACGCGTTGTTTGTACTGACAGACGGTCCGCGCAAAGGATTGGCAGCCTCGTCAGCTACTGTTTCCCGTTGGATCAGGCAGACCGTGACCCACGCATATTCTGTTTGGGGCAAGGTTCCCCCGTTTCCAGTCACGGCTCATTCCACCAGGGCAGTTAGCACTTCCTGGGCTTTCAGACACCAGGCCTCGGTGTCGCAGGTGTGTAAGGCGGCCACTTGGGCCTCAGTGCACATGTTTACGAAGTTTTACAAAGTTGATGTTTCAGCATCTGCAGATGCTGCTTTTGGCCGTAAAGTTTTACAGGCGGCAGTGTAGGCGTGGCTGGCGCCTCCTGAGAGGTTTCTGTTGGGTACAGTTGTTTAGATATGTGCAATTCGTTTAGTTCTGAATCGAAATTCAGACGAATTTTTAATTATTCGGATGCATCTGAATTTCCGAATTACAATAGTAACGATTTTGAACGAATCCGAAAAAAAATTTGATTCGAAAAATTTCGCCCGAAATTCGATTTGAGTCGAATTCGGAATAGTCGAGTCGAAATAGTCGAATCGAATTCGAAAACAAATCGAAATAAAAATCAAAACTAATTATAAAAAAAATATTTTCTAAAATAGAATATAAAATATAAAGTAATATAATAAAAAAATGAATAGTAAAATATAGAATAGAGAAGAATATAATTATATTAAAATAGAATATAACTAATTAACCATGTTCCGAAATTCGAATTTCGAATAGTAAAAATTTGAATGAGATTGAAAAAAAATCCAAAACAAAGAAAACCAAAAGAAAAGAATATAATAGAAAATAAGAGAATAGAATAGAAAAGAAATAAAATATAAAATAAACAGAAAACAGTCTTCTGAAATTCGAATTTCCAATAGAATGACTTCAAATTCGAATTTCAATAGAAAAGTTTAGAATAGAAGAGAAAAGAAATAATAGACTAGAAAAAACTAGGGAAATAAAAATAAAGAGAATAAAAAAACAATGCAATACAATAGAAAACAATAGAATAGAAAAACAATAGAATATAATGGAATTATATCTATCTATAGTATTTATACATCAATTTTCCGAAATTCGAATTTCGAAAACAGCATGAATTCCAATTTGAATAGAATGAATTTGAATAGAAAAGATTATAATAGAAAAGGAAATAAGAGAAAATAAGATAGAAAAGAATAGAAAAATAATAGAACAGAACTTAAATATATATATTCAGTCTATGCGAAATTCAAATTCATTGTATTCCAAATTCGAATTTCAGAAGATTGTTATATATATATATATAGTCTTTTTTATTTTATTCTCTTTATTTTCATTTCGCTAGTTTTTTTAAATTGTAATATTTATTTTCTCTTCCATTCTAAACTTTTCTATAGAAATTCGAATTTGCAGGCATTCTATTGGAAATTCGAATTTTTGGAAATTGATAAATACAGGGATGGTGGAAACCCGTCATAATGGGCACAGCGGGTGTATAGACCCGGAAACTCAGTACAGGGATGGTGGGAACCCCTCATAATGGGTACAGCGGGTGTACAGACCCAGGAACTCAGCACAGGGATGATGTGAACCCCTCATAATGGGCACAGCAGGTGTACAGACCCAGGAACTCAGCACAGGGATGGTGGGAACCCCTCATAATGGGCACAGTGGGTATACAGACCCGGGAACTCAGCACAGGGATGGTGGGAACCCCTCATAATGGGCACAGCAGGTGTACAGACCTGGAAACTCAGCACAGGGATGGTGGGAACCCCTCATAACGGGCACAGCGGGGGTACAGACCTGGGAACTCAGCCCAGGGATGGTGGGAACCCCTCATAATGGGCGCAGCAGGTGCACAGACCCAGGAACTCAGCACAGGGATGGTGGGAACCCCCAATAATGGGCACAGTGGGTGTACAGACCTGGGAACTCAGCATATACATATTATAATATATATAATGCTATTCTGTTGTATTGTTTTTCTATTCTGTTATATCTTCACTTATTTTCTATTCTATTATAATCTTTTCTATTCAAATTCATATTCAATCTTTTATAAATTTGAGTTCATGCTGTATTCGAAATTCGAATTTCGGAAAATTGATAGATAATATGTAATTTTATTCTGTTCTATTGTTTTTCTATTCTTTTCTATTTTATTTTCTTATTTTCTATGTTATTTTTTTCAAATATTTTCTAATCTATTATAATATTTTCTATTCAAATTCACATTCAATCTATTCGAAATTCGAATTCATGCTCTATTCGAAATTCGAATTTTGGAAAATTGATATATCGATTTTCCGAAATTCGAATTTACAATAGAAAAGTTTAGAATAGAAGAGAAACGAAATAATAGACTAGAAAAAAAACAGGGAAATAAAAATAAAGAGAATAAAAAACAATACAATACAATAGAAAACAATAGAATAGAAAAACAATAGAACAGAATGGAATTATATCTATCTATAGTATTTATACAACAATTTTCGGAAATTCAAATTTTGAAAACCGCATGAATTCCAATTTCGAATAGAATGAATTAGAATAGAAACGATTATAATAGAAAAGGAAATAAGAGAAAAGAATAGAATAGAAAATAAGAAAAGAATAGAAAAATAATAGAACAGAACTTAAATATATATATTCAGTCTATTCGAAATTTGAATCCATTGTATTTGAAATTCAAATTTCGGAAGATAGTATATATTATTCTATGTTAATCTATTCTGTTCTATTATTTTTCTATTCTTTTCTATCCTATTCTCTTATTTTCTATTCTATTCTTTTCTCTTATTTTCTATTCTATTATAAGCTTTTCTATTCAAACTCATATTCATTCTATTTGAAATTGGAATTCATGCTGTTTTTGAAATTCGAATTTCGGGAAATTGATGTATTAATACTATAGATAGATATAATTCCATTCTGTTCTATTGTTTTTCTATTCTATTGTTTTCTATTGTATTCTATTGTTTTTTACTCTCTTTATTTTTATTTCCCTAGTTTTTTCTAGTCTATTTTTTCTTTTCTCTTCTATTCTAAACTTTTCTATTGAAATCCGAATTTGAAATCATTCTATTGGAAATTCAAATTTCGGAAAATCGATAATTCAAATTTCGAATACAGCATGAATTCGAATTACGAATAGATTTAATATGAATTTGAATAGAAAAGATTATAAAAGAATAGAAAATAGAAAGTAATAGAATAGTGAATAAGATATAACAGAATAGAAAAACAATACAACAGAATAGAATTATGTATACATATATATTATAATATGTAATAAAAGATGACAATATCCGCTAAACTAAAAAACTGTCAATATCAACGCCCTGGATATAATTAACAAATGGTCACATCACATGAATAAAACCATAGATAAACCATTAAATATAAGCTGCTGCTTTAAAATAAATAGTAAATAGTCCACACCACCTAATAGTATAATTCCCAAAGCGATGCAAGCAGCGCTAACAAATGATTAAAAACCGACAAAACATAAAAATTATAAATAATAATATAAAGTCCAATGATAATTTGTAAGTAGTGAATAGGGGTCCAAATCTTGTTTTCCGTCACCACACCACGTGAGAACACTAGGGGAGGACAGACCCCCCCTAAGTGGATAAACTCACCAAAGGTCAGAGCGATACACGTCCATAAGATCACTAGTGTGTCCCCATAGGATATTTCCACCTCTATCAAGCGCTCCTTCCGCCACAGGCAAATATATGGTCACACCTCCGACATTTCAGGAAATTACCTTAAATAAACGTGCTTCACATAGTGCATGATCCGACTGATATTTATTAACCGCTTGCCGACCGCTGATCGGCAATTGATGGCGACAGTGTGGCTCGATAACGCAAAACGCCGTCATACGACGGCGGCCGCAAGATCGAGCCCAGTGAGCGCGCGCGTGCCGCCAGAGGCGCACCCGCGCGCTCACTGTGTCCGGGGAGGGCCAGGGAGCGGGTGCGGCGGAGTAGATCTCCGCCAGCCACCCGCGATCCCCCCGGAGTGAAAGAACAGAGGTCCGTGTAAGTAAACACGGACCTCCGTTCTGTGAGAGGGGGAAGGGAGTGATCACAGCCTTCCTCTACATGGAAGCTGTGATCACTTCCCTTCCCCTGTTAGGGCAGCCCCCCCACAGTTAGAACACGCCCAGGGAACATAGTTAACCCTTAGAGCGCCCCCTGCAGGTTAACCCCTTCACTGCCATTGGCATTTATACAGCGATCAGTGCTATAAAAATGCACTGATTACTGTGTAAATGCCATTGGCAGTGAAGGGGTTAACCTGCAGGGGGCGCTCTAAGGGTTAACTGTGTTCCCTGGGCGTGTTCTAACTGTATGGGGGCTTGCCTATCTGGGGAAGGGAACCTATCACAGCCTTCACGTAAAGGAAGGCTGTGATCACAGCCCTTCCCCCTCACACAGAGCGGAGGTCCGTGTTTACATACACGGACCTCCGCTCATTCGCTCCGGGGGGGGCATCGCGGGTGGCCGGCGGCAATCGAAGCCGCCGCACCCGCTCCCTGGCCCCCCCATGGACACAGTGAGCGCGCGGGCGCGCCTCCGGCGGCGCGCGCACGCTCACTATACACTTTCCCGCAGCCGCCGTCGCATGACGGCGATTTGCGGGAACGAGCCACTTTGCCGCCGTCAGATGCCGATCGGCAGTCGGCAAGTGGTTAATAAATATCAGTCGGATCATGCACTATGTGAAGCACGTTTCTTTAAGGTAATTTCCTGAAATATCGGAGGTGTGACCATATATTTGCCTGTGGCAGAAGGAGCGCTTGATAGAGGTGGAAATATCCTATGGGGACACACTAGTGATCTTATGGACGTGTATCGCTCTGACCTTTGGTGAGTTTATCCACTTATAGGGGGTCTGTCCTCCCCTAGTTTTCTCAAGTGGTGTGGTGACGGAAACAAGATTTGGACCCCTATTCACTACTTACAAATTATCATTGGACTTTATATTATTATTTATAATTTTTATATATTATAATATGTATATGCTTAGTTCCCAGGTCTGTACACCCGCTGTGCCCATTATGAGGGGTTTCCACCATCCCTGTGCTGAGTTCCCAGGTCTGTACACCTGCTGTGCCCATTATAAGGGGTTCCCACCATCCCTGTGCTGAGTTCCTGGGTCTGTACACCTGCTGTGCCCATTATAAGGGGTTCCCACCATCCCTGTGCTGAGTTCCTTGGTCTGTACACCTGCTGTGCCAGTGTGCCCATTATAAGGGGTTCCCACCATCCCTGTGCTGAGTTCCTTGGTCTGTACACCTGCTGTGCCCATTATGAGGGGTTCCCACCATCCCTGTGCTGAGTTCCCAGGTCTATACACCCGCTGTGCCCATTATGAGGGATTTCCACCATCCCTGTGCTGAGTTCCTCGGTCTGTACAACTGCTGTGCCAGTGTGCCCATTATAAGGGGTTCCTGCCATCCCTGTGCTGAGTTCCTCGGTCTGTACACCTGCTGTGCCCATTATGAGGGGTTCCCACCATCCCTGTGCTGAGTTCCCAGGTCTCTACACCTGCTGTGTCCATTGTGATGGGTTCCCACCATCCCTGTATATATATATATATATATATCGAATTTCCGAAATTCGAATTTCCAATAGAATGTCTGCAAATTCGAATTTCAATAGAAAAGTTTAGAATGGAAGAGAAAATAAATATTACAATTTAAAATACTAGGGAGATGAAAATAAAGAGAATAAAATAAAAAAGACTATATCTTGGGGAGTATTACCCGTGTCGTCCACATGTCTGGCTCCTTGAGTCGTGTCCCTACCGTCCTT
>BLSH010524517.1:68100-106254 GCA_018402905.1 Glandirana rugosa | reverse complement strand
TATATATATATATATATATATATATATATATATATATATATATATATATATATATATATATATATATATATATTTATATTATAACAATTTTCCGAAATTCGAATTTCGAATACAATGAATTTGAATACGAATAGAAAAAATAATAATAGAGTAGAAAAAAATAGAAAAGAATAGAATAGAAAATACGAGAATACGATAGAAATGAATAGAAAAACAATAGAACAGAATAAATTAACATAGAATGATAAGATATATATATTGAATTTGAATAGAAAATATTATAATAGAATAGAAAAGAATAGAATAGAAAATAAGAGAATAAGATAGGACACAATACAAAAACAATAGAACAGAATATATTATATTAACATTACATTAATTTGAATTTCGAACACAATATGAATTCCAATTTTGAATAGACTGGATTTAAATCTGAATAGAAAAGTTTATAATAGAATAGAAAATAATAGAAAAGAATACAATAGAAAATAACATAATAAGATAGAAAATAAGAGAAAAATAATAGAACAGAATAGATTAACATAGAATAATATATGCTATCTTCCAAAATTCGAATTTCGAATACAATGAATTCCAATTTCGAATAGACTGAATCTGAATTCGAATAGAAAAGATAATAGAATAGAATAGAAAATAAGAGAATAAGATAGGAAACAATAGATTAGAAAAACAATAGAACAGAAGATTAAAATAGGATAAATAAACATCTTCCGAAATTTGAATTTCAAATAGAATAAATTTGAATTCGAATAGAAGAAGATTAGAATAGAAAATAGAAAAGAATAGATTAGAACATAAAAGAACACAATAGAATGGAAAAGAATAGATTAGAAAAACAATATAGAAGAATATAATAGAAGAATATAATAAGATATAAAGAATATAATATATAACAATCTTCTGAAATTCAAATTTTGAATGTTTTCGAATCCGGTAGAAATTTTTCGAATCCGATAGAAATTTTTCGAATGCAGTAGAATTTTTTTCGAATTTGGTCAAATTTTTTCGAGTACGAAACAAATCCTGAAAACAAATGTAACGAATGCAACTAATTTAACTAAACAAATTTTATAACGAATCGAAACTAAACTAAACAAATTTTTTCATCCTGCACATGTCTACAGTTGTTGTTGTTTACCCACCCCTCTTGATTGACACAGCTTTGGGACATCCCCACTTGTCTAATGAAGGGCTGCGTCTGTCGGTGAACGTAAGAGAAAAAGGGATTTTATTAAAACTTACCGTAAAATCCTTTTCTCTGAGTTCACTGACAGACGCAGCACCCACCTCGCTGCATTTTTTTCGGTACGGCTTGCTATGAACTGATATGCTGAGCAGAGCAGGGGGATTATATGGAAAGAGAGGACAGCCCCCTGGGAGGGGCCAGCTTGCTTTCTTTCTTGCCTAGTTAACTCCTAATAGGATCTGCATATAACCCACTTGTCTAATGAAGAGCTGCGTCTGTCAGTGAAATCAGAGAAAAGGATTTTATGGTAAGTTTTAATAAAATCCCTTTTTTTGGCCTAAAAGCAAAATGCTATGTGTGGCGGAAAACTAGAACTGTGCATCACCCTGAGAATACCATCCCCACTGTGAAACATGGTGGTGGCAGCTTCATGTTGTGGGGATGCTTTTCTTCAGCAGGGACAGGGAAGCTGGTCAGAGTTGATGGGAAGATGGATGGAGCCAAATACGGGGCAATCTTAGAAGAAAACCTGTTGAGTCTGCAAAAGACTTGAGACCGGGGCTGAGGTTCACCTTCCAGCAGGACAACGACCCTAAACATATAGCCAGAGCTACAATGGAATGGTTTTGATCAAAGCACATTCATGTGTTAGAATGGTACAGTCACAGTCCAGACCTAAATCCCATTGAGAATTTGTGGCACGACTTGAAAATTGCTGATCACAGACGCTCTCCATCCAATGTGACAGAGCTTGGGGTATTCTGCAAAGAAGAATGGGCAGAAATGTCCTCTCTAGATGGGCAAAGCTGGTAGAGACTTCCCCAAAAAGACTTGCAGCTGTAATTGCAGAGAAAGGCGGTTCTACAAAGTATTGACTCCGGGGGGCGCCATACAAATGCCCCCCACACTTTTCACAGATTTATTTGTATCATTCATCATTTTCCTTCCACTTCACAATTATGAGTCACTTTGTGTCGGTCTATCACATAAAATCCCAATAAAATACATTTACGTTTTTGGTTGTAACATGACAAAATGTGGGGAATTTCAAGGGGTTGAATACTTTTTTCCAGGCATTGTATATATAGATATTTGCTTGCATTATGCACCTTATTTTATGCACATAATTAATAGAGTTTATGGATGATGAATTACATTTATATTTATTTATATAAGGTAGCGCTACATCTTTTCTAAGTTATTTTAATTTTTTTGCATGTAGCACAGATTGGTGAATGCAATTTTGATGTAAGCAGCTTCCATTTTTTACTTTATTTCATATTCGTATTTTTGGTGTTTTAGGAATAAGGTCATTATTGTGATTGATTAGTGTGGAAGGTGTTTTCTTTTTGTTTTTCCTTCCCAGATGTTATTTGAGTAGAAAATCCAACTCATTGTCCACTAGAAGGTGAAGGTGGTTTTGGTTGTTTGTTGGCTAAACTTCTCTGTCTTGACAAATACTCAAGGCTCCTTTAGCTCTGAGAATTGTACCTGTGATGACTGGGTGACGTTGGATTGTAAATCTCCATAAATGTTTCCTCAGATAACATTCTTCTCTTCTACAGATTGTCCTCTAATCACCTGACAGACAGTTCCTGCCCTCACCTGGCATCTGGAATAAGAAATAACCGGACACTGAGGACACTGGACCTGTCTGGGAACAATCTGCAGGGTCCTCATTTCATGGATCTGATAAAAGCTCTGACAAAAAGCCGGATAGAGGAATTACAGTGAGTATAACAGGACTGACTGAGACAATCATATTCTGGGAGAGTTTTATATCGAAACCACAACAATAATATAAAAAATAATAATACAATTATATGAATCTTCTCTTTGTCTCTGTATATAGCCAATCCTGGACTGTCCTCTAAGTTTGGGCTCATGTAGCCATTTATTATGATTGCTTCTATGTAGTTGTAAATCTTTACCCCTCCACCCCGGAGACAATTCCTGCACATGAACAGATCACTTTTGCAGCGCCATATTCAGTTGGCATCTTTACATTGCAACTGTTCCTTGGTGTCTCTGCAGTGGAATAGTAAATAAAAGTGTTGGGAACAGACTCCTCAAAATAGGGATCAATGGTAATTATAAGTATATTGAAAACTGCAACGATAATAAAAAAAAAAAAAACAATACAACTGGCGATTAGCAATTAAAGTACAAAAGTCCTATATAGCAGTGGTTCTCAACCCTGTCCTCAAGTACCCCCAACAGGCCATGTTTGCAGCTTTACCTTTATCTTGCACAGGTGCTTTAAATCAGAGTCAATGGCTTGGTATTTTGGACAGCTAATTTATCTAAGAGAAATTCCCAAAACATGGCCTGTTGGGGGTACTTGAGGACAGGGCTGAGAACCACTGATCTATAGGATGATAAAACCCACAAGAAACTCAACCATAAATATATATGACCATAAAATAGTCCATGAAATAATAAGTGCAATCGTCCTTCCCATATGGAGGTATGGAAGAAATGGCCACTCACCAAACAGAAGAGAACAGCTCGCTTGTTAATAAAACTGAAGGCGCCTGTGTGGATCTTCAGAGGGAGCCGCTGCTGATGATGAGTGTTTGTGTCTCCTTCACCAATACTGTGATAAACCAGAAGAAAACATTCATAGTGTAATATATAATGGAATACTAATTGAAGTGGATAGGAAAGGAACACCCATGATGGTAGCAGACATGAACAAATCCGTGCATCACTCCATCTTCCTCACATGCAATGCAAACTCACCAGACAGAATGCAATATCACACCAGATACAATCCAATAATCACAGCGGGGAGTAAAGGATAAACAGAAGCACTGCCTCCAATATCCAACTTGTTCCAGGGATCTCTATAGGTAAGTAGTAGGGGACACTCAGCCACTCTCAACACATCATGATATCAAACAAAGAAACAAGGTATCATAGTGTAGTAATAGGGCCTCTGAGGATGAGCATTGGCTGGAAACGCGTTGGGCAGTGCCATTCACGTGACATCACACCGCTGTGACTGCCGATCATGGTGGCATTTACATGTGAGTTATCTATGCTAATTAAACTGAATAATTTTAATAAATATTACTACACTATGATACCTGGATTATTTCACCTTTTTTCGAATATATTTGCAGTGCCTTGAAAAGTATTCATACCCCTTGAATTTTCAATTTTGTCATGTTACAACCAAAAACGTAAATGTATTTTCTTGGGATTTTATGTGATAGACCGACACAAAGTGGCTCATAATTGTGAAGTTGAAGGAAAATGATAAAATGGTTTTCACAATGTTTTACAAATAAATATGTGAAAAGTGTGGGGGGCATTTGTATTCAGCCCCCTTTACTCTGATACTCCTAACTAAATTCTAGTGGAACCAATTGCCTTCAGAAGTCACCTAATTAGTAAATAGAGTCCACCTGTGTGTAATTTAATCTCAGTATAAATACAGCTGTTCTGTGAAGCCCTCAGAGGTTTGTTAGAGAACCTTAGTGAACAAACAGCATCATGAAGGCCAAGGAACACCAGACAGGTTAGGGATAAAGTTGTGGAGAAGTTTAAAGCAGGGTTAGGTTATAAAAAAAAATCTCCTAAGCTTTGAATATCTCACGGAGCTCTGTTCAATCCATCATCTGAAAATGGAAAAAGTATGGCACAACTGCAAACCTACAAAGACATGGCCGTCCACCTAAACTGACCGGCCGGGCAAGGAGAGCATTCATCAGAGAAGCAGCCAAGAGGCCCATGGTAACTCTAGAGGAGCTGCAGAAATCCACAGCTCAGGGGGGAGAATCTGTCCACAGGACAACTATTAGTCGTGCTCCCCACAAATCTGCCCTTTATGGAAGAATGGCAAGAAGAAAGCCATTGTTGAAAGAAAGCCATAAGAATTCCCATTTGCAGTTTGCGAGAAGCCAATAGGGGGACACAGCAAACATGTGGAAGAAGGAGCTCTGGTCAGATGAGACCAAAATTGAACTTTTTGGCCTAAAAGCAAAACTCTATGTGTGGCGGAAAACTACACTGCACATTACCCTGAACACACCATCCCGACTGTGAAACATGGTGGTGGCAGCTTCATGTTGTTGGAATGATTTTGATCAGCAGGGACAGGGTAGCTGGTCAGAGTTGATGGGAAGATGGATGGAGCCAAATACAGGGCAATCTTAGAAGAAAACCTGTTAGAGTCTGCAAAAGACTTGAGACCGGGGCGGAGGTTCACCTTCCAGCAGGACAACGACCCTAAACATCCAGCCAGAGCTACAATGGAATGGTTTAGATCAAAGCATATTCATGTGTTAGAATGGCCCAGTCACAGTCCAGACCTAAATCCCATTGAGAATCTGTGGCAAGACTTGAAAATTGCTGTTCACAGGCGCTCTCCATCCAATCTAACAGAGCTTGGGGTATTCTGCAAAGAAGAATGGGCAAAAATGTCCTCTCTAGGTGGGCAAAGCTGGTAGAGACTTCCCCAAAAAGGCTTGCAGCTGTAATTGTAGAGAAAGGCGGTTCTACAAAGTATTGACTCAGGGGGGCGCCATAAAAATGCCCCGCACACTTTTCACAGATTTATTTGTAAAAAAAATTATGAAAACCATTTATCATTTTCCTTCCCCTTCACAATTATGAGCCACTTTGTGTCGGTTTATCACATAAAATCCCAATAAAATACGTTTACATTTTTTGGTTGTAACATGACAAAATGTGGGGAATTTCCAGCGGTATGAATACTTTTTCCAGGCACTGTATATATAGATATTTGCTTGCATTATGCACCTTATTTTATGATCATAATTAATAGAGTTTATGGATGATGAATTACATTTATATTTATTTATATAAGGTAGCACTACTTCTTTTCTAAGTTAATTTAGTTTTTTTGCATGTAGCACAGATTGGTGAATGCAATTTTGATGTAAGCAGCTTCCGTTTTTTACTTTATTTCATATTAGTATTTTTGGTGTTTTAGGAATAAGGTCATTATTGTGATTGATTAGCGTGGAAGGTGTTTTCTTTTTGTTTTTCCTTTCCAGATTTTATTTGAGTAGAAAATCCAACTCATTGTCCACTAGAAGGTGAAGGTGGTTTTGGTTGTTTGTTGGCTAAACTTCTCTGTCTTGACAAATACTCAAGGTCCCTTTAGCTCTGAGACTTGTAGCTGTGATGACTGGGTGACGTTGGATTGTAAATCTCCATAAATGCTTCCTCAGATAACATTCTTCTCTTCTTCTACAGATTGTCCTATAATCACCTGACAGACAGTTCCTGCCTCCACCTGGCATCTGGAATAAGAAATAACCGGACACTGAGGACACTGAACCTGTCTGGGAACAATCTGCAGGGTCCTCATTTCATGGATCTTATGGAAGCTCTGCCAACAAGCCGGATAGAGGAATTACAGTGAGTATAACAGGACTGACTGACAATCATATTCTGGGAGAGTTTTATATCTAAACCACATAAATAATATAACAAATAATAATACCATTATATGAATCTTCTCTTTGTCTCTGTATATAGCCAATCCTGGACTGTTCTAAGTTTGGGCTCATGTAGCCATTTATTATGATTGCTTCTATGCAGTTGTAAATCTTTACCCCTCCACCCCAGAGACAATTCCTGCACATGAACAGATCACTCTTGCAGCGCCATATTCAGTTGGCATCTTTACATTGCAACTGTTCCTTGGTGTCTGTGCAGTGGAATAGTAAATAAAGTGTTGGGAACAAACTCCTCAAAATAGGGATCAATGGTAATTATAAGTATATCAAAAATTGCAGCCCTAATAGGAAAAAAAAAAAAACTATTAAATTGGTGATTAGCAAATAAACTATGAGCAAAACTTTTTTTCTCATTTTGGATAGAGTAAGAGAGGGTTATAACCCGTCAGATGTTTATTTGCCATTTCTGTCCAATTGCGGAGATTTCCCTACAATTCCGGTCCCAAAGCCAAACAGGAAGTGAGGAAATCTCTGCAAATTAAAGGAATTCCTTGGGGACCCGCAGAACTAGTGTCCCCATTGGACGATTTCCCCTCTATTACTTTTCTGGGACAACCCAAAATTTGGGGTAAACAGGACAAATAGAGAGGGAGGATCTCCTTAACGGGGGCACAGACCGGAATAAAAATTGACCAAAGTTTTAATCCCTCTCTCCTCTATCTAAACCTAAAAAAAAGTTTTGCCTTTAGTTATAATTTAAAGTGCAAAAAACAATACAACTGATGATTAATAATTAAAGTGCAAAAGTCCCCCATAGGATGATAAAACCCATGAGAAACTCAACCATAAATCTATATTACAATAAAATAGTCCATGAAATAATAAGTGCAATCGTCCTTCCCATATGGGGGTATGGAAGAAATGGCCACTCACCAAACAGAAGAGAAAAGCTTGCTTGTTAATAAAACTGAAGGCGCCTGTGTGGATCTTCAGAGGGAGCCGCTGCTGATGATGAGTGTTTGTGTCTCCTTCACCAATACTGTGATAAACCAGAAGAAAACACTCATAGTGTAATATATAATGGAATATTAATTGAAGTGGATAGGAAAGGAACACCCGTGATGGTAGCAGACATGAACAAATCCGGGCATTACTCCATCTTCCTCACATGCAATGCAAACTCACCAGACAGAATGCAATATCACACCAGATACAATCCAATAATCACAGCAGGGAGTAAAGGATGAACAGCAGCACTGCCTCCAATATCCAACTTGTTCCAGGGATCTCTATAGGTAAGTAGTAGGGGACACTCAGCCGCTCTCAACACATCATGATATCAAACAAAGAAACAAGGTATCATAGTGTAGTAATAGGGGCCTCTGAGGATGAGCATTGGCTGGAAACGCATTGGGCAGTGCCATTCACATGACGTCACACCGCCGTGACTGCCAATCATGGTGGCATTTACATGTGAGTGATCTATGCTAATTGTACTACTTGCACCATTGTTTTAAGCTGAATAATTTTAGTAAATATTACTACACTATGATACCTGGATTATTTCACCTTTTTTTGGAATATTTTTGCAGTGCCTTGAAAAGTATTCATACCCCTTGAATTTTGCACATTTTGTCATGTTACAACCAAAAATGTAAATGTATTTTATTGGGATTTTATGTGATAGACCGACACAAAGTGGCTCATAATTGTGAAGTGGAAGGAAATGATAAATGGTTTTCAAAATGTTTTACAAATAAATATGTGAAAAGTGTGCAGGGCATTTGTATTCAGCCCCCTTTACTCTGATACCCCTAACTAATATCTAGTGGAACCAATTGCCTTCAGAAGTCACCTAATTAGTAAATAGAGTCCACCTGTGTGTAATTTAATCGCAGTATAAATATAGCTGTTCTGTGAAGCCCTCAGAGGTTTGTTAGAGAACCTTAGTGAACAAACAGCATCATGAAGGCCAAGGAACACCAGACAGGTCAGGGATAAAGTTGTGGAGAAGTTTAAAGCAGGGTTAGGTTATAAAAAAAAAATCTCCCCAGCTTTGAATATCTCACGGAGCTCTGTTCAATCCATCATCCGAAAATGGAAAGAGTATGGCACAACTGCAAACCTACAAAGACATGGCCGTCCACCTAAACTGACCGGCCGGGCAAGGAGAGCATTCATCAGAGAAGCAGCCAAGAGACAGACCCATGGTAACTCTGGAGGAGTTGCAGAGATCCACAGCTCAGGTGGGAGAATCTGTCCACAGGACAACTATTAGTCATGTTCCCCACAAATCTGCCTTTTATGGAAGAATGGCAAGAAGAAAGCCATTGTTGAAAGAAAGCCATAAGAATTCCCATTTGCAGTTTGCGAGAAGCCATGTGGGGGACACAGCAAACATGTGGAAGAAGGAGCGCTGGTCAGATGAGACCAAAATTGAACTTTTTGGCCTAAAAGCAAAACTCTATGTGTGGCGGAAAACTACACTGCACATTACCCTGAACACACCATCGCGACTGTGAAACATGGTGGTGGCAGCTTCATGTTGTCGGAATGTCTTTGATCAGCAGGGACAGGGTAGCTGGACAGAGTTGATGAGAAGATGGATGGAGCCAAATACAGGGCAATCTTAGAAGAAAACCTGTTAGAGTCTGCAAAAGGCTTGAGATGGGGGTGGAGGTTCACATTCCAGCAGGACAACGACCCTAAACATCCAGCCAGAGCTACAATGGAATGGTTTAGATCAAAGCATATTCATGTGTTAGAATGGCCCAGTCACAGTCCAGACCTAAATCCCATTGAGAATCTGTGGCAAGACTTGAAAATTGCTGATCACAGACGCTCTCCATCCAATCTAACAGAGCTTGGGGTATTCTGCAAAGAAGAATGGGCAAAAATGTCCTCTCTAGATGAGCAAAGCTGGTAGAGACTTCGCCAAAAAGGCTTGCAGCTGTAATTGTAGAGAAAGGCGGTTCTACAAAGTATTGACTCAGGGGGGCACCATACAAATGCCCCGCACACTTTTCACAGATTTATTTGTAAAAAAAATTATGAAAACCATTTATCATTTTCCTTCCAATTCACAATTATGAGCCACTTTGTGTCGGTCTATCACATAAAATCCCAATAAAATACGTTTACATTTTTGGTTGTAACATGAGAAAATGTGGGGAATTTCCAGCGGTATGAATACTTTTTCCAGGCACTGTATATATAGATATTTGCTTGCATTATGCACCTTACTTTATGATCATAATTAATAGAGTTTATGGATGATGAATTACATTTATATTTATTTATATGAGGTAGCACTACATCTTTTCTAAGTTAATTTAATTTTTTTGCATGTAGCACAGATTGGTGAATGCAATTTTGATGTAAGCAGCTTCCATTTTTTACTTTTTTTCATATTAGTATTTTTGGTGTTTTAGGAATAAGGTCATTATTGTGATTGATTAGTGTGGAAGGTGTTTTCTTTTTGTTTTTCCTTTCCAGATGTTATTTGAGTAAAAAATCCAACTCATTGTCCACTAGAAGGTGAAGGTGGTTTTGGTTGTTTGTTGGCTAAACTTCTCTGTCTTGACAAATACTCAAGGTCCCTTTAGCTCTGAGACTTGTACATGTGATGACTGGGTGACGTTGTATTGTAAATCTCCATAAATGTTTCTTCAGGTAACATTCTTCGCTTCTTCTACAGTTTGGATAGGAATCACCTGACAGACAGTTCCTGCCCTCACCTGGCATCTGGAATAAGAAATAACCAAACACTGAGGACACTGAACCTGTCTGGGAACAATCTGCAGGGTCCTCATTTCAGGGATCTGATGGAAGCTCTGCCAACAAGCCGGATAGAGGAATTACAGTGAGTATAACAGGACTGACTGAGACAATCATATTCTGGGAGAGTTTTATATGTAAACCACAACAATAAAATAAAAAATAATAATACCATTATATGAATCTTCTCTTTGTCTCTGTATATAGCCAATCCTGGACTGTTCTAAGTTTGGGCTCATGTAGCCATTTATTATGATTGCTTCTATGCAGTTGTAAATCTTTACCCCTCCACCCCAGAGACAATTCCTGCACATGAACAGATCACTCTTGCAGCGCCATATTCAGTTGGCATCTGTACATTGCAACTGTTCCTTGGTGTCTGTGCAGTGGAATAGTAAATAAAAGTGTTGGGAACAGACTCCACAAAATAGGGATCAATGGTAATTTTAAGTATATAAAAAATTGCAGCCCTAATAGGAAAAAAAAAACAATTCAATTGGTGATTAGCAATTAAAACTATGAGCAAAACTTTTTTTTCTCATTTTGGATAGAGTAAGGGAGGGTTATAACCCGTAAGATGTTTATTTGCCATTTCTGTCCAATTGCGGAGATTTCCCTACAATTCCGGTCCCAAAGCCAAACAGGAAGTGAGGAAATCTCTGCAAATTAAAGGAATTCCTTGGGGACCCCCAGAACTAGTGTCCCCATTGGACGATTTCCCCTCTATTACTTTTCTGGGGACAACCCAAAATTTGGGGTAAACAGGACAAATAGAGAGGGAGAATCTCCTTAACGGGGGCACAGACCGGAATAAAAATTGAGCAAAGTTTTAATCCCTCTCTCCTCTATCTAAACCTAAAAAAAAATAGTTATACTTTAAAGTGCAAAAAACAATACAACTGGTGATTAGCAATTAAAGTGCAAAAGTCCCCCATAGGATGATAAAACCCATGAGAAACTCAACCATAAATATGTATTACAATAAAATAGTCCATGAGATAATAAGTGCAATCGTCCTTCACATATGGAGGTATGGAAGAAATGGCCACTCACCAAACAGAAGAGAACAGCTCGCTTGTTAATAAAACTGAAGGCGTCTGTGTGGATCTTCAGAGGGAGCCGCTGCTAATGATGAGTGTTTGTGTCTCCTTCACCAATACTGCGATAAACCAGAAGAAAACACTCATAGTGTAATATATAATGGAATATTAATTGAAGTGGATAGGAAAGGAACATCCGTGATGGTAGCAGACATGAACAAATCCGGGCATCACTCCATCTTCCTCACATGCAATGCAAACTCACCAGACAGAATGCAATATCACACCAGATACAATCCAATAATCACAGCGGGGAGTAAAGGATGAACAGCAGCACTGCCTCCAATATCCAACTTGTTCCAGAGATCTCTATAGGTAAGTAGTAGGGGACACTCAGCCGCTCTCAACACATCATGATATCAAACAAAGAAACAAGGTATCATAGTGTAGTAATAAGGACCTCTGAGGATGAGCATTGGCTGGAAACGCATTGGGCAGTGCCATTCACGTGACGTCACACCGCTGTGACTGACCATCATGGTGGCATTTACATGTGAGTGATCTATGCTAATTGTACTACTTGCACCATTGTTTTAAGCTGAATAATTTTAATAAATATTACTACACTATGATACCTGGATCATTTCACCTTTTTTTAGAATATATTTACAGTGCCTTAAAAAGTATTCCTACCCCTTGAATATTGCACATTTTGTCATGTTACAACCAAAAACGTAAATGTATTATATTGGGATTTTATGTGATAGACCGACACAAAGTGGCTCATAATTGTGAAGTGGAAGGAAATGATAAATGGTTTTCAAAATGTTTTATAAATAAATATGTGAAAAGTGTGGGGGGCATTTGTATTCAGCCCCCTTTACTCTGTTACCCCTAACTAAAATCTAGTGGAACCAATTGCCTTCAGAAGTCACCTAATTAGTAAATAGAGTCCACCTGTGTGTCATTTAATCTCAGTATAAATAAAGCTGTTCTGTGAAGCCCTCAGAGGTTTGTTAGAGAACCTTAGTGAACAAACTGCATCATGAAGGCAAATGAACGCACCAGACAGGTCAGGGATAACGTTGTGGAGAAGTTTAAAGCAGGGTAAGGTTATAAAAACATATCCCAAGCTTTGAACATCTCAAGGAGCTCTGTTCAACCCATCATCGGAAAATGGAAAGAGTATGGCACAACTGCAAACCTACCAAGACATGGCCGTCCACCTAAACTGACCGGCCGGGCAAGGAGAGCATTCATCAGAGAAGCAGCTAAGTTGCCCATGGTAACTCTGGAGGAGCTGCAGAGATCCACAGCTCAGGTGGGAGAATCTGTCCACAGGACAACTATTAGTCATCCTCTCCACAAATCTGCCCTTTATGGAAGAGTGGCAAGAAGAAAGCCATTGTTGAAAGAAAGCCAGAAGAAGTCCAGTTTGCAGTTTGCAAGAAGCCATGTGGGGGACACAGCAAACATGTGGAAGAAGGGGCTCTGCCCAGAAGAGACCAAAATTGAACTTTTTGGCCTAAAAGCAAAACGTTATGTGTGGCAGAAAACGAACACTGCACATCACCCTGAACACACCATCCCCACCGTGAACCATGGTGGTGGCAGCATCATGGTGTGGGGATTCTTTTCTTCAGCAGGGACAGGGAAGTTGGTCAGAGTTGATGGGGAGATGGATGGAGCCAAATACTGGGCAATCTTAGAAGAAAACCTGTTAGAGTCTGCAAAAGACTTGAGACCGGGGCGTAGGTTCCCCTTCCAGCAGGACAACGACCCTAAGCATACAGCCAGAGCTACAATGGAATGGTTTAGATCAAAGCATGGGCAAAAATGTCCTCTCTAGATGGGCAAAGCTGGTAGTGACATCACCAAAAAGACTTGCAGCTGTAATTGCAGCAAAAGGCGGTTCTACAAAGTATTGACTCAGGGAGGCGCTATACAAATATAGCCCCCACTTTTCACATATTTATTTGTAAAAAAATGCTGAAAACCATTCATCATTTTCCTTCCACTTCACAATTATGAGACATTTTGTGTCGGTCTATTACATAAAATTCCAATAAAATACATTTACATTTTTGGTTGTAGCATGACAAAATGTGGAAAATGTCAAGGGGTATGAATACTTTTTCCAGGCACTGTATATATAGACATTTGCTTGCATTATGCACCTTATTTTATGCACATAATTAATAGAGTTTATGGATGATGAATTACATTTATATTTATTTATATGAGGTAGCACTACATCTTTTCTAAGTTAATTTAATTTTTTTGCATGTAGCACAGATTGGTGAATGCAATTTTGATGTAAGCAGCTTCCATTTTTTACTTTATTTCATATTAGTATTTTTGGTGTTTTAGGAATAAGGTCATTATTGTGATTGATTAGTGTGGAAGGTGTTTTCTTTTTGTTTTTCCTTTCCAGATGTTATTTGAGTAGAAAATCCAACTCATTGCCCACTAGAAGGTGAAGGTGGTTTTGGTTGTTTGTTGGCTAAACTTCTCTGTCTTGACAAATACTCAAGGTCCCTTTAGCTCTGAGACTTGTACCTGTGATGACTGGGTGACGTCGGATTGTAAATCTCCATAAATGTTTCTTCAGATAACATTTTTCTCTTCTTCCACAGATTGTCCTCTAATGACCTGACAGACCATTCCTGCCCCCACCTGGCATCTGGAATAAGAAATAACCAGACACTGAGGACACTGGACCTGTCTAGGAACAATCTGCAGGGTCCTCATTTCAGGGATCTGATGGAAGCTCTGCCAACAAGCCGGATAGAGGAATTAGAGTGAGTATAACAGGACTGACTGAGACAATCATATTCTGGGAGAGTTTTATATCTAAACCACAACAATAATATAAAATATAATAATACAATTATATGAATCTTCTCTTTGTCTCTGTATATAGCCAATCCTGGACTGTTCTAAGTTTGAGCTCATGTAGCCATTTATTATGATTGCTTCTATGCAGTTGTAAATCTTTACCCCTCCACCCCAGAGACAATTCCTGCACATGAACAGATCACTCTTGCAGCGCCATATTCAGATGGCATCTGTACATTGCAACTGTTCCTTGGTGTCTGTGCAGTGGAATAGTAAATAAAGTGTTGGGAACAGACTCCTCAAATAGGGATCAATGGTAATTATAAGTATATAAAAAATTGCAAAGATAATAAATAAAAAAAAACAATACAACTGGTAATTAGCAATTAAAGTACAAAAGTCCCCCATAGGATGATAAAACTCATAAGAAACTCAACCAAAAATATATATGACCATAAAATAGTCCATGAGATAATAAGTGCAATCGTCCTTCACATATGGAGGTATGGAAGAAATGGTTCCAAAGAAAGGTGGAACCGCTCCAGGTGTAGAGATAATCGCTATCACAGCAAACAGGTGCAGGTCTATGGTCCGTCAACCAGATCAGCATACGAAACAAAAGCTGTGACCGCACTCAGTTGAAGTGAAAATGGTGGAGTTTAATGTAGAAAAACAACAAAACAGAGTAAATCCATCAATGAGCAGGCATAAGTGTGAACCACAAACATGTGGTTAGCGCGTTTCACGGACTGACTGTCTGCTTAGTCATAACCCTGTTGTTGTTTTTCTACATTAAACTCCACCATTTTCACTTCAACTGAGTGCGGTCACATCTTTTGTTTCGTATGGAAGAAATGGCCGCTCACCAAACAGAAGAGAACAGCTCGCTTGTTAATAAAACTGAAGGCGCCTGTGTGGATCTTCAGAGGGAGCCGCTGCTAATGATGAGTGTTTGTGTTTCTTTCACCAATACTGTGATAAACCAGAAGAAAACACTCATAGTGTAATATATAATGTAACATTAATTGAAGTGGATAGGAAAGGAACACCCATGATGGTAGCAGACATGAACAAATCCTGGCATCACTCCATCTTCCTCCATGCAATGCAAACTCACCAGACAGAATGCAATATCACACCAGATACAATCCAATAATCACAGCGGGGAGTGAAGGATGAACAACAGCACTGCCTCCAATATCCAACTTGTTCCAGAGATCTCTATAGGTAAGTAGTTGGGGACCCTCAGGCGCTCTCAACATATCATGATATCAAACAAAGAAACAAGGTATCATAGTGTAGTAATAGGGGCCTCTGAGGATGAGCATTGGCTGGAAACGCATTGGGCAGTGCCATTCACGTGACGTCACACTGCTGTGACTGCAAATCATGGTGGCATTTACATGTGAGTGATCTATGCTAATTGTACTACTTACACCATTGTTTTAAGCTGAATAATTTTAATAAATATTACTACACTATGATACCTGGATTATTTCACCTTTTTTTGGAATATATTTGCAGTGCCTTGAAAAGTATTCCTACCCCTTGAATTTTGCACATTTTGTCAGGTTACAACCAAAAACATAAATGTATTTTATTGGGATTTTATGCGATAGACTGACACAAAGTGGCTCATAATTGTGAAGTGGAAGGAAATAATAAATGGTTTTCAAAATGTTTTACAAATAAATATGTGAAAAGTGTCGGGGGCATTTGTATTCAGCCCCCTTTACTCTGATACTCCTAACTAAAGTCTAGTGGAACCAATTGCCTTCAGAAGTCACCTAATTAGTAAATAGAGTCCACCTGTGTGTAATTTAATCTCAGTATAAATATAGCTGTTCTGTGAAGCTCTCAGAGGTTTGTTAGAGAACCTTAGTGAACAAACAGCATCATGAAGGCCAATGAATGCACCAGACAGGTCAGGGATAACGTTGTGGAGAAGTTTAAAGCAGGGTAAGGTTATAAAAACATATCCCAAGCTTTGAACATCTCAAGGAGCTCTGTTCAACCCATCATCGGAAAATGGAAAGAGTATGGCACAACTGCAAACCTACCAAGACATGGTCGTCCACCTAAACTGACCGGCCGGGCAAGGAGAGCATTCATCAGAGAAGCAGCCAAGAGGTCCATGGTAACTCTGGAGGAGCTGCAGAGATCCACAGCTCAGGTGGGAGAATCTGTTCACAGGACAACTATTAGTCTTGCCCTCCACAAATCTGCCCTTTATGGAAGAGTGGCAAGAAGAAAGCCATTGTTGAAAGAAAGCCATAAGAAGTCCAGTTTGCAGTTTCCAAGAAGCCATGTGGGGGACACAGCAAACATGTGGAAGAAGGGGCTCTGCCCAGAAGAGACCAAAATTGAACTTTTGGACCTAAAAGCAAAACGTTATGTGTGGCGGAAAATGAACACTACACATCACCCTGAACACACCATCCCCACCGTGAAACATGGTGGTGGCAGCATCATGTTGTGGGAATGCTTTTCTTCAGCAGGGACAGGAAAGGTGGTCAGAGTTGATGGGGAGATGGATGGAGCCAAATACAGGGCAATCTTAGAAGAAAACCTGTTAGAGTCTGCAAAAGACTTGAGACCGTGGCGTAGGTTCCCCTTCCAACAGGACAACGACCCTAATCATACAGCCAGAGCTACAATGGAATGGTTTAGATCAAAGCATGGGCAAAAATGTCCTCTCTAGATGTGTAAAGCTGGTAGAGACATCACCAAAAAGACTTACAGCTGTAATTCCAGCAAAAGGCGGTTCTACAAAGTATTGACTCAGGGAGGCGCTATACAAATGTAGCCCCCACTTTTCACAGATTTATTTGTAAAAAAAATGCTGAAAACCATTAATCATTTTCCTTCCACTTCACAATTATGAGACATTTTGTGTTGGTCTATTACATAAAATTCCAATAAAATACATTTACATTTTTGGTTGTAACATGACAAAATGTGCAATATTCAAGGGGTAGGAATACTTTTTCCAGGCACTGTATATATAGATATTTGCTTGCATTATGCACCTTATTTTATGCACATAATTAATAGAGTTTATGGATGATGAATTACATTTATATTTATTTATATAAGGTAGCTCTACATCTTTTCTAAGTTAATTTAATTTTTTTGCATGTAGCACAGATTGGTGAATGCAATTTTGATGTAAGCAGCTTCCATTTTTTACTTTATTTCATATTCGTATTTTTGGTGTTTTAGGAATAAGGTCATTATTGTGATTGATTAGTGTGGAAGGTGTTTTCTTTTTGTTTTTCCTTTCCAGATGTTATTTGAGTGGAAAATCCAACTTATTGTCCACTAGAAGGTGAAGGTGGTTTTGGTTGTTTGTTGGCTAAACTTCTCTGTCTTGACAAATACTCAAGGTCCCTTTAGCTCTGAGACTTGTACCTGTGCTGACTGGGTGACGTTGGATTGTAAATCTCCATAAATGCTTCCTCAGATAACATTCTTCTCTTCTTCTACAGATTGTCCTATAATCACCTGACAGACAGTTCCTGCCCACACCTGGCATCTGGAATAAGAAATAACCGGACACTGAGGACACTGAACCTGTCTGGGAACAATCTGGAGGGTCCTCATTTCAGTGATCTGATGGAAGCTCTGCCAACAAGCCGGATAGAGGAATTACTGTGAGTATAACAGGACTGACTGAGACACTCATATTCTGGGAGAGTTTTATATCTAAACCACATCAATAATATAACAAATAATAATACAATTATATGAATCTTCTCTTTGTCTCTGTATATAGCCAATCCTGGACTGTCCTCTAAGTTTGGGCTCATGTAGCCATTTATTATGATTGCTTCTATGCAGTTGTAAATCTTTACCCCTCCACCCCAGAGACAATTCCTGCACATGAACAGATCACTCTTGCAGCGCCATATTCAGTTGGCATCTGTACATTGCAATTGTTCCTTGGTGTCTCTGCAGTGGAATAGTAAATAAAAGTGTTGGGAACAGACTCCTCAAATAGGGATCAATGGTAATTATAAGTATATAAAACATTGTTGCGATAATAAAAAAAAAAAAAAAATACAACTGGTGATTAGCAATCAAAGTGCAAAAGTCCTCCATAGGATGATAAAACCCACAAGAAACTCAACCATAAATATATATGACCATAAAATAGTCCATGAAATAATAAGTGCAATCGTCCTTCACATATGGAGGTATGGAAGAAATGGCCACTCACCAAACAGAAGAGAACAGCGCGCTCGTTAATAAAACTGAAGGCGCCTGTGTGGATCTTCAGAGAGAGCTGCTGCCGATGAGGAGTGTTTGTGTCTCCTTCACCAATACTGTGATAAACCAGAAGAAAACACTCAATGGGGGTAATTTAGTATAGCGGCAATATGTGCTCCTGAAGTGCAGGAAAATAGCGCCCAATTAAGGGCAATTATGACTTCAAGTGGTTAAATTCCTTTAACCACTTCAGCCCCGGAGGGATTTACCCCCTTGCTGACCAGAGCACTTTTTGCAATTCGGCACTGCGTCGCTTTAACTGACAATTGCGCGGTCGTGTGACGTTGTACCCATACAAAATTTACATCTTTTTTACCCCTCAAATAGAGCTTTCTTTTGGTGGTATTTGATCCCCTCTGCGTCACTTTTGATCACCGCTATAAACAAAAAAAGAGCGACAATTTTGAAAAAAAAAAACAATATTTTTTACTTTTTGCTATATTACATATGCAAGAAAATATATAAAAAAAAAACAAATTTATTCATCAGTTTTGGCCGATATATATTCTCCTACATATTTGTGTTAAAAAAAAAAATTCATTTCTCCATGCGTTTTTCGTTTTTATTTTGTTTTGTTTTTCATGCGTTTTTGCAATTCCATGCGTTTTTGCATCTCTATGCGTTTTTAGTTTTTTTTTTTTTTCTCTCTTGCACTATCTTGCATTTTTGTTCCAATGTATCTATTTGTATTTTTACATCTGCCTATATTTGTGTATTGTTTTGACGTGTCTCCCAGAGATTTAGATTTGTTTTCCCTTCTGTGCCTGAATACCAATGAATTGTCAACTTATTCAATCAAGCATTTAACCAATCAGAAGTGGAGGGAGGCACTAATGGTCATGTTAGCTCTCTTTATATATATGTTCATTTTACATTCACTTGTGTGCAGTGATCAAGGCTTGTTTGCCGAAACGAGTCTGCCATTTGTATTTTTGTACTCACTGGTGTGGTCTACATGAATAAATCAATAGAGGATTACGGAGTTGCCGGCCGTTTTTTCTTATCTTTTAAAAAAAAAATCGCAATCGGCGTTTATTTATTGGTTTGCGCAAAAGTTGCCACGTTTACAAACCATGAGAAATGATTTAGGGCATTTTACAATTTTTTTTTTACTAGTAACGGCGGCGATCTGTGATTTTTTTATTTTATCGGGACTGCGACATTGTGGCGGACATGTCGGACATTTTTGAAATTTTTTTGGGACCAATGACATTTATACAGCGATCAGAGCTAAAAATACGCAAATCTCTGTTTATAAACAGTGGCAGCTTTAAGTGGAAGTATCGGGGTATAGCCTGCAGCTACAGGCCAGCTATCCGTCGATAATGGGTGATCTGGCTCGGGAGCTGCTCGGCCGTTATCCCGGGCCATCGGAGGGGACATCCCCCCACCATCTTCCGCCGCTTTTCCTATGATCCAGTTTGTCCGCTGGCTAAGAGGAGACCTGCAGGAAGCCAGAATTGGCTCGGATCGGGTCTCCTTCGTCAAATTCCGGAAGCAACGTCACAACGTCACTTCTGGTTTACTCGGCGGCCAATGGCGCCAGTTTTAAAAAATAATTTTTGGCGATCTGAATACTTTTACATGTAAAGGAGGTCTTTTAGACCCTTGACCCCTCCATAAAGAGTACCTGTCACCATATATTACCATCACAAGGGATGTTTACATTCCTTGTGATACCAATAAAAGTGATCAGATTTTTTTTTTTAAGGGAACTTTCCAAAAAAAAAAAAATCAATATGCAAAAAAACATGTAAAAATAAATATTTATATCATGATATTTATTTTTACATGAGTTTTGCACATTGATTTATTGATTAATTGAACACTAGGAGATTAAGAGGATTTAATATATGGAATTGCGCAAAATCACTTTAATGAGCCTATAGTGAAACATTGTGGTACTCCTGCCCCCTAGCTGCGCTTGCACGAATCGCCATTTATGAATGGCGATTCACGATATTGCACCACTCTGCAGCAGTATATCTACGTGAGCCGGTTGGGTCCCCTTAGTCTGCCTGTAACGTGGTGCATCTGTGTGATGTTTAGAACAGTGCCGTAACAAAATTACATTTCTAAAGTAAAAAGTAATTTAAACTTGATCCTGGCTGTAATGTATTGTCATCCAAAGTCCTCACTGAGGGCTTGTATGCCAGTTATTGCCATAAAAAGTGCATGGGGACCTGGGTCCTGCTCTAGGGGACATGTCTCAATAGAAAAAAAGGTTTTGAAACAATAGTTTTTAAAGGAGCAGTGAGTTTAATAATGCTTAAAGTGAAACGATAAAATGAAATATTCCTTTAAATATCGTGCCTGGGGGGTCCCCTTAGTCTACCTGTAAAGTAGCACATCTGTGCATAATTTAAACTTGATTGCGGCTGTAATGTATTGCCGACTCCAGGCAATATAGATAAAAATCAATGAAAAAAGTGGCGTAGGGTCCCCTCCCCCAGTCTATTCCAGGCCCTTCGGGACTGGTGTGGATTTTAAGGGAAACCCCGTGCCAAAATTAAAAAAAAAAAACAACGTGGGGTCCCCCTCCAAAATCCATACCAGATCCTTAGGTCTAGTATGGATTTAGAGGAGACCCCCCACGCCAACATTTTTTTAAAAATGCATGGGGTCCCCCCCAAATCCATATTTTTGCAAAAAGGATGGGATTTTCATGGTGCCACACAAATTACAGACAACGAAATATAAAATGTAAAAAAGTTTTTATTCTTAAATTAAAAATTCTCTTCACTCATAGGATGCTCCGTAGTTCTACATGTTTCGCTATGTGCTTCCTCAGGAACAATGAGGCTGCTTACAAGTTTTAGATAGATACAAAAAATGGACAATTACTTAATATACTGAATATAAAGGCATAACAAATATAAAATACATAAAAATTACTCAAATAAATTGCAACAACATTGTAATACTGTAATAATACAGGCAGTCATGTTTATATCCCATGGAAAGGTATGTCCCCATAAAACCATCATCACTTATCCGAGCACCCTAATCATCAACCTAAACATCACCCTAATCTGAGCACACAGCCTGGCAGGGCAGTAGGGGGTGGGGACGATTGAGCTCCCCCCCAAACCATACCAGGCCACATTCCCTCAACATGGAGGGTCGATGCTTTGGGGCAGGGGCTCTGTGCCCCCCACCCCAAAGCACCTTGGAGTATGTACCCCATACTCATTCACATAGGAGGAGCCGGAATCTGGGGGCCCCCTTTTTAAAAGGGGCTTCCAGATTTTGATAAGCCCACAGACCTCGACAACCAGCGGCCAGGGTTGTCGGGAAGAGGCCCTTGTCCCCATAGCTGAATTTTTGGAATTCCACACCATAATATTATTCAATAATTATTGCATGCATTTGAAAAGTTAAAATTAGGGAAGAAACCAAAATGTTGTGCAATGATTAATAATGCCTGCTGACTACATTGCTAGCTTTTAGGAGCTGATACCATTGGTGGGACTCGAACCCAGGCAGTAAATCTTTGAAGGTAGCACACATACCACTACGCCACACAACTTACCACAATTATTGATAGAAAATACAATTATTAATGTTATATTCTTTTCATATAATGTTTTGGATTTGAGGCATTAATGCTATGGTAACAACCATGCTCATGTGGCAGCTAACAGCTGAATGTAAAAAAAAACTACATTGGCAGAAAACAATAAAACATAAAAAAAATGCATGGGGTACCCCCTCAGTCCATATCAGGCCCTTTGGGTCTGGTCTGGATTTTAAGGGGAAACCCGCGCCAAAATAAAAAAAAAAAACGTGTGCCCCCCCCCCCCAAACCATTTCAAGGAGTAGTATGGATTTGGAGGGCACCCCCCCACGCCAAACATTTTTAAAAATGGTGTGGGGTCCCCCCAAAATACATACCAGACTCTAATCTGAGCACGCAGCCTGGCAGGGCAAGATGGGGGTGGGGATGAGGGAGCGCCCCCCTCCGAACTGTACCAGGCTACATGCTCTCAACATGGGGGGGAGGGTGCTTTGGGGCGGGGGGCTCTGCACCCCCCACCCCAAAGCACTTTGTCCCCATTGATGGGGACAAGGGCCTCTTACTGATATATTCTCCCCATATTCTTCCCCCACATGTTAATGAGTATGGGGTACATTGTGCCCCTACCCATTCACCTAAAAAAAGAAGTGCCAAAAAAAAAAAACACTACACAGAATAAATAATAAAGAATTTTATTTAGGCAGCTCCAGTGTCTTCTTTCTTCTGCTCTTTTGCAAGGTCTCCTTTCTTCTGAGGGGTCTTCTTTCTTCTGCTTTTTTGCAGGGTCTTCTTTCCTCTGAGAGATCTTCTTTCTTCTGCTCTTTTTTGGGGTCTTCTGCGCTTTTGCCGGTTATTCTCCCTCTCCATGCCATCGTCTACTCTCTTGCCAGATCTTCTCCCTCTCCGCGCCATCTTCTGTTCTTTTGCAGGGTCTTCTCCTTCTCCGCGCCATTTTCTGCTCTTTTGCAGGGTCTTCTCCTTCTCCGCGCCATCTTATGCTCTTTTGCAGGGTCTTCTCTGCCGTCGTCCCCCTCTGTTCTTCTTACAACGTTGACTCAAAGCAATCTCCCGGTGTAATGCTGCATCCGCGCTGTGCAATAACTTATGTTGTCATGGGGCGGGGCCGCCCGCTGACGTCATCTGGAGGCTCTGCCCCTTGTGACATCACTGTCCGGTGCATGATGGGGTGGAGACCTCACAAGAGGGTGAAGACCTGGCAAAAGAGTAGAGGACAGCGCAGAGAGGGAGAAGACCCTGCAAAAGAGCAGAAGACGGCACGAAGAGGGAGAACAACTGCAGAAGACCCCTTAAAAGAAGGAAGACCGAGAAAAAGAGCAGAAGAAAGAAGACGCCAGAGGAGGGAGAAGAAACCCGTTTTAATAAAGGAATTGTCAAAAACTGGCTACTGTCTTTTATAACACTACACTACTTTTTTAGGTGAATGGGTAGGGGTACAATGTACTCCATACTCATTCACATGGGGGGGGATCTGGGGGCCCCCTTGTTAAAGGGGCTTCCAGATTCCGATAAGCCCCCTGCCCGCAGACCCCAACAACCACTGGCCAGGGTTGTTGGGAAGAGGCCCTTGTCCTCATCAACATGAAAAAGCACCCTCCCCATGTTGAGGGCATGTGGCCTGGTACGGTTCAGGAGGGGGGCTTGCTCACCCCCACCTTTTCCTGACCTCCAGGCTGCATGCTTGGGTTAGGGTCTGGTATGGATTTTGGGGGGACCTCCACGCCATTTTTTTGGGATTTTGGGGGGTACCCATGTCAATTTTTTAAAAAAATTTGGAGCGGGGTTCCACTTAAAGTCCATACCAGTCCTGAGGGGCCTGGTATGAACGGGGGGGGGGGGGGACCCGAAGCTATTTTTTGTCTGGATTTTTGAATAGCTGGATTTTGGAATTCCACGCCATAATATTATTGAATAATTACATACCATTTCATGCATTTGAAGAGTTAAAATTCTGGAATCAACCAAAATGATGTGCATTGGATAATTATGCCTGCTGAATACAAGGGCCTCTTCCGGACAATCCTAGGCTGTGGTTGTCGGGATCTGCGGGTGGGGGGCTTATCCGAATCCAATCTATTGTCAAAAATGTTTAAAAAAGTGTTCCGTAATGTACATTCATGGTCAATCATGGCGCCCGATGGACCCAAACATGTAAACGCTCCACCTCGATGGGAGGGCTCCCACTGTATGCGCTCTTTGACGGTTCTTTTCTGGGTAAGGGTCATGTGACGTATGTGATGTCAGAAGGGGCAGAGTAACCTGGTTATGTCACTGAGTGGCCCCGCCCTTGACAATATAACACCTGTCAATGCAAAGAAACAGCAGTTGGCCCTCCCATCGAGGCAGAACGTTTACGTTTGTGTCTATTTTTCTGGTTCGTTGGGCATAGGCTTGCCCCCCCATCCTGACCTCTAGGCTGCATGCTCAGAAAAGGGTCTTGAATCGATTTTGGGGGGATCCTACGCCCTTTTTTAAAAACATTTGGGCATGGGCCTTCCCTTAAAACCCATATCTGACCTGAAGGGCTTTGTATGGATTGGGGGGGTGCATGCCATAATTTGTTTAATTTGTATTGCCAGGAGCTGGCAATGCATTACTCTGCCGCAAGCATGTTGAAATTCATTTTTTTTATCAATGTGGGGGAGGATGTGGTAGTTATATTTGGTGTGGGTGGGGTTCATTGATTTGTTTATTTGGCATCACCACACATTTGCTTCCAGCCCTTGTGCACACGTCACTTCCTGTTTACAGCCACATTACACTTTCTGCATTTGTTCTGCTGATGTAAATCAGTAAAGACCATGCAAATATAAATGAGAGTATGACTGAGGGCCTGTTCACCCCGCAGAGTTGTCCGAGATCAGATGCGATTCATATTGCACTGCACTGCACTGAAAATCACATGCAATCTCTGTGCGATGCGATTTCAGCCATACAGATAGTATGGCTGAAATCGCATCACATTGTGCCGGCTTACACTGCTGCGATACGGGAACCCTGCAAATCCACTGCGGGTTCCGGCATCGCATGTCTCCTGGCAGCAGTTCACACACTGCCATATGCGAAATGCGGGGAGTGTCAATACAATGACAATCATTTCGCATATCGCAGTGCACACTGCAAGCTCGCACAGGAATCTGATTTCATGGATGTGAACACCTATGTGATCCGATTCTGCTGCGGACCAAAAAAAGGGTCCGTGCGTGTTTGTTTTCCGAATGCGATGCAATTTCAGCCATACTATCTGCATGGCTGAAATCGCATTGAGATCGCATGCGATTCACACTGCAGTGCAGTGCAAATCACATCCTATCTCTGGGACCGTGGCAGTGTGAACCGGCCCTTTGATCAAACTCTCACAGACCCTTTTTTGTTCTGCAGCAGAATCGGAACGCATGGGTGTTCACACCCATGCAATCCGATTCCTTTCCCAGTATGCAGTTCACAGTGCGATATGTAAACAGATTTGGGGGTGTCATTAGCTTTATTTTGACACTCCCAGCAGTTCGCAAATGTCAGTGTGAACTGCCTGCGAGTCGGGTGCTTTGCGGGAACCCTGCAAATCCACTGCTGGTTCCCACATCTTTGACAACTCGCAGTCAGTTCACACTGGCAATTGCGAATTGCTGGGAGTGTCAATAGAAAGCTAATGACACCCCCAAATCAGTTTGCATATTGCACTGTGAACTGCAAATTCGGACAGGAATCGGTGTGACCAGCCATGCGATCTGATTCTACTGCGGAACAATAAAGGATCCTGTGCGAGTTTGGTCTGAATGCGGTGCAAATTCATCTGTATACTATCTGTACGGCTGAATTCACATTGCACAGAGCTCACATTTGCCAGCAGAAACACAATTATGTACATATTTACTGACATTAAAATATACTACAGTATATATGGATCTCCATTTAGCAAAACAGTTAGCAATTGGGTTCTAAGGGCCCTGCTCATAGGAGCTTACAATCTATCATTAGTCTAAACCTTAGAGTGGACACAGTTTTACTTTGACAGTGTGGAACAGGCAACGCATTTCATAGTACTATTCAAAACTACTCAATACCCACCAGCCCACATCACATTTTTAGCTGCAGAATTATAGAAACACACTTAGTCACATATACATAACAAGCACATATTCAAACGCTAATACCCGCCAACCCCCCCGCCCCCCTCCCCGTTAAGAGAAGATTGGCCAGATCCCTGTGTTTAGTGAAGCCTGGCTGTTTTTCGGACTTTTTGGGCATTTTGGCACTTTTGGGCGCGTTCGCGTGCATCTATGAGCGTTCGCGCGCGCCCGCTGCGCATGCGCCAGAAACGGAGCCGAGCAGTGTTATTTAAGCTCCCTGCACCTGTCAGCAGGGACTGTCCGTTCTACAGCATCTGAGTACCTGTGAGCATCAGCTCTGTTCCTGTGACTTGTTCCTGTGTTTGTTCCTGCTTTCCTGATCTGACCCAGCTTGTTCTGACCTGCTGATTATCTGCCTGCACTGACCCTGGCTATCCACGACCATCCAATCGTCTGACCCCTCTGTACTTCTGCTGCCAGTCTGTTAACAAACTTTGCTTGGACTTTGACCACTCTTTGCCTGGTCCTCTGTACTGCACCGCCCGCCAGTTGCTGACCCAGCCTACATGACCATCCCTCTAACCTGCACGACCACCTGGAACTTCACACTACCACCAGTGACCATCCAGCCCTTGTGCCATCCCTCACTCTGGGACTTCCTGTTTACTCTACCAGGGGTCCCTGAATTGGGTGTGTAAGAGTTGTTCCCTGCATAAGACAGACTCCACCACCAGGGCCATGACAGTAACGGACAGCCATGTCCGAGTCTGCACAGGGAACACCCTCTGCCATGGACGAGCTGTGCGTCCATTTGGCCGGGCTCACGCAAGCCGTGCAGAACCTGCAGGAAGGCTATACCCGGCTAGAGGAGCAAGAGCGAGAAGTGCCTGAGCTCTCCGCCCCCTCTGCATCTGGAGGCAGAGCTGCAGCAGCCCGCACCATTGTGGCGCTACCATCAGAGCCAAAGTTCCCCCTGCCTGACAAGTTTGCGGGGGATCGCAGTAAGTTCAGGGCCTTCCGCAGTGCATGCGAGCTTTACTTTGGGTTGCAGCCACGCACCTTCTCCTTAGAAGTCACTAAGGTGGGGCCCATCGACTCTGGGAACAGCGAGCACCTGAAGTGGCAACCCTGAAGGACTTCTTTGAATGCCATGCCCCGACTATATCTGGACCCCCACCTTGCAGCCACCACCGAGGCCACCCTGCATGTCCTGCAGCAGGGCCGGCGCGCCGCAGAGGACTATGTGGCAGAATTTAGGCTTTGGAGTGCTGACACTGCCTGGAATGACGCGGCACTCTGTTATCAATTCCGCCTAGGCCTGTCAGAGCCACTGAAGGATGAGCTAGCCCGTGTCGGCGTGCCTGCGACCCTGGAGGCCCTGATAAACCTGGCCCTTCAAATCGACAGGAGGCTCAGGGAATGCCGGGCCGAGCATGCTGCTGGCACATCTGCTGTCCCACGCCTGACCTGGATGATGCCCCGGGTCCCTAGCCATGTGGCCAATGCACTAGCTCCAGCTGCACCAGTAGACCTGCCTGAACCCATGCAGATCGGTCTTCTGCACCCGTCTCTCACCCCAGAGGAGAGACAGCGGCGCCGGGCGTTAAACCTGTGTCTGTACTGTGGAGAGCCCAGACACATGGTGAGGACCTGTCCTGCCAAAGCAGTCGTAATGTGTCTCACCTGACTCTCCTTTTTTCTTTACAGTTGCCTGGAGGGAGCGTCCAAGTTCCGGCAATTTTTGATTCAGGGGCGTGTAGCTGCTTTGTGGACCAGGCTTTTGCTACGCTACACCAGATGCCCCTGCGCCCCAAAGCGAATGATTGTTCGCCTGCCTGACGGGACGGCCATTAAATCCGGCCAGGTCACCATGGAGACCCATCCGATTCCCGTATCTACAACTGAGGGGCACCAGAAGCTGCTTATCCTTGATGTCATTGCCTCACCTCTGTTCCCCATCATCTTGGGACTGCTCTAGCTCCGGGCACATAGCCCCAACGTAAACTGGTCCTCTGGACATATCCCATTTCTGTCTCCGTACTGTGGCCAACACTGCCTGCTCCCATCCCGGAATGTTGACCCCTCACTCTTGAGCTTGGACTCTGATCCAGACCCGGAAACTCGTCAAGCGTTACCTCAGTTTACCACGATTATCTCGATGTTTTCAATAAAAAGGGGGCAGACCAACTACCACCTCACAGGCCCTATAGCTGCCCCATAGAGTTACTGCCAGGAACTGAGGTCCCTTTCTGCCGCATTTACCCACTATCTGACCCAGAGTTGGCGGTCCTCAAGGAGTATTTAGACAAAAATCTGGCCAAAGGGTTCATCCGACCCTCTACATCTCCTTCCCGGGGCAGGCATTTTCTTTGTGGAAAAAAAGGACCATACCCTCTGCCCGTGCATAGACTATAGAGATCTGAACCGGATCACGATCCAAAACCGCTACCCCCTTCCGCTTGTTCCTGAACTCTTTCAAAGGCTTGGGTCGGCCACCGTGTTCACTAAGTTAGATCTCCGAGGGCTTACAACTTCATTCGTATCAGGGAGGGCGATGAGTGGAAAACCGCCTTCTGGACTCGTTTTGGCCACTACGAGTATCTCGTCATGCCCTTCGGGCTCTGCAATGCTCCAGCTACCTTCCAGCATCTAGTTAATGATGTGTTCCGCGACTACCTGGACATCTTCGTTATCATCTACTTGGATGACATTTTAATCTTTTCCTCATCAGACCACCGCCAACATATCCGCTGTGTCCTCAGCTGTTTGCGGCAACATAGACTTTATGCTAAGGCCGAAAAATGTGCCTTTGAGCGTTCGAGCACCCCTTTTCTTGGACTAATCCTATCTGTCAGAGGGGTTACAATGGACCACCCATTTTGAAGCACCCGGATGCGACTCTGCCTTATGTCCTGGAGGTAGATGCTTCGGAGACAGCTGTGGAAGCGATCCTTTCCCAAAGACGGGGAGCGAAGGTACTCCTCCATCTGGTAGCCTTCTTCTCCTGCAAATTCTCTGCGCCAGAGAGGAATTATGATGTCAGAGACAGGGAGTTGTTGGCCATCAAGGCCGCTCTGGAGGAATGGCGCTATCTGTTGGAGGGAGCCCATCCTGATATATACAGACCATAAAAATCTGGAATACCTCCGCACGGCCAAAAGACTCAGACCCCGCAAGGCCCGCTGGGCCCCTTTCTTTTCCAGATTCCATTTCCACCTGACATACCGACCAGGAGCAAAAAAAGGTAAGCCTGATGCTATATCCCGTATGCATTCAGAACCTGGAACACCTGCTCCTCCAGACACCACCCTACAGCCTAGGAACTTTCTACTCACCCAGCATGACTTACTCTCTCAGATCCGGAGAACCTCTGCCTGCTCATCAGCATCACCTGGCCAAGGGCTTACCTGGAAGGATAGTCTCTGGTGGCATCACAACCAAATCTATGTACACAAGGAGCTACGCCCTGTTATTCTAAAATTTCACCATGACCATAAACTAGCCAGGCACTTCGGCACTTGGAAAAAACGCTGAACTGGTGCTACACTCTTTTTGGTGGCCACTACTTTCTGAGGACTGTGTGGCTTATGTGCGCTGCTGTTCTACATGTGCCAGAAACAAGACGGACAAAACCAAGGCCTGGGGGCTCTTGAAACCTCTCCCTATCCCTGACCAGCCATGGTCCAAGATATCAATGGACTTTATAGTGGAGTTGCCCCCAGCTAAAGGGCACACCACAATCTTCGTGGTTGTGGATAGACTAACAAAAATGGCACATTTCCTCCCGATGAAGGGCACACCCACTGCAAAGAAAACTTCAGAGATCTTTATTAAGGAAATCATCCGGCTGCATGGCGTCCCAGAGAACATTGTGTCCGATCGGGGGGGGGGGGTCCAGTTCACCTCTCGGTTCTGGAAAGCCCTCTGTGTTGCCCTGGAGATTGACCTGTCTTTCTCTACCGCATACCACCCCCAAACCAACGGCCAGACAGAGAGGACAAATCAAACGTTGGAACAGTATCTCCGTTTTTCAATACTCCCAAGATGACTGGTGCATGCTGCTACCCTTGGCGGAATTCACCTATAATAACTCAGTACATTCTGCGACTAAGCAATCACCCTTCTGGCCCAACGGGTTGAACTCAATTTCCAACCCGGTGACAAGACTTGGTTGTCTACAAAGAACTTGAAATTATCATGCCCGTCTAAAAAGCTGGGCCCACGATTCATCGGCCCCTTCTCGGTTAAAAGGAAGGTCAACCAGGTCTCTTACGAGTTGGTGCTTCCACCGTCCCTACAGATACACCCAGTGGTCCACGTGTCCTTACTGAAGCTGGTGGCCCCGGACCCCTTCCCCAATAGAGCTATAGCTCCCCCTGCCCCTGTCCTGGTCCATGGAGCAGAGGAATTCGAGGTCGAAGCGATACTCGACTGCAGAAAGCGGGGCGGCGGGGTTCAGTACCTTGTAAAGTGGAGAGGTTAAGAGCTTGTGGGAGCCCAAAGCTAACCTCCATGCCGATGACTGTATCCAAACCTTTAAGGATAACAATCCCGCCAAGCTGGCCAGGCTGGGCATCTGGAGGCTGCTCCTTGGGGGGGGCAGTGTTAGGAGAAGATTGGGCAGATCCCTGTGTTTAGTGAAGCCTGACTGTTTTTTTTACTTTTTGGGCATTTTGGCACTTTTGGGCGCGTTTGCGCGCGTCTATGCACGTTCGCGCGCGCCCCGGTAACGGTGCCGACAGTGTTATTTAAGCTCCCTGCACCTGCCAGCAGGTGCTGTCCGCTCTACAGCGTCTGAGTACCTGTGAGCATCAGCTCCGTACCTGTGACCTGTTCCTGTGTTTGTTCCTGCTTTCCTGATACGACCTGGCTTGTTCTGACCTGCTGATTATCTGTCTGCACTGACCCCGGCTATCCACGACCATCCGATTGTCTGACCCCTCTGTACTATGCTGCCAGTCTGCCTGATCCTCTGTACCGCACCGCCCGCCAGTTGCCGACCCAGCCTGCACAACCATCCCTCTAACCTGCACGACGACCTGGAACTTCACACTACCACCAGTGACCATCCAGCCCTCCTGCCATCCCGCACTCTGGGACTTTCTGTTTACTGTACCAGGGGTCCCTGAATCGGGTGTGTAAGAGCGGTTGTTCCCTGCATAAGACAGACTCCACCACCAGGACCGTGACACCCCCATTCTACACACATACATTGGTAGGTTCTCCTGGATAATGCATTTCTGTGTACATGATTAAGCAATGAGCTCAAGGAGTAGAAAAAGGTCAGCAGATGCTCCCATGATCAGACAGGAACAATACATACACAACATTGACAGCATGGTCACATAAACCCACTTTTGATGGACAAAATGCACAAGAATTTTGGCAAACAAACATCCAAACAGCCCTAGTGGGGCTTTTGTCATTATGCACAATATCGGTCCTTCTCCCCTCAAAAATCACAGCAAATAACACGGCCTCTGCTCAGGCCAAACCAACCCCCCTACTGCAGTCCTTTATATAAGATTGGTTGTATTTTTAGCACACTCACACATGCCCAATAGAAGTACACTCTCACTGTGACGAACGCGGGTATCAGATCGCTGTCCTTCTCACTGACGGGTGACCAAGGACCCCCCTGATCTAACACCACGCTTGTCACAAACGTAACAATGCCTCTCTCAGCTGCTTTCAGCACAAAGATTTCCCAGTTTGCGGGACCACCGTCTAAATGCAATATATATAAGATATATAAGAAGAATATAAGAAGAAACAGGTGTTGGCGCCCCACTAAAGGTGTCAAGTGCATCAACATAAAACAGTTTGAAACAAATATTAAAACAAAAGCTATGCAGCCCACCTAGCTTCAGACAAAATATTGCCTGAGTCTAGCAAGATACAAATTTGTGAGGTGTATACGGCGCTCACCTGATAACAATTAGTATAACAAATTATACATTAACAACCAAATTTGTGCTGGGTTATGAATATTATAACCCTTTACAGTGATATTACCTCAATAATGTGATCATATAATATTGATCCAATAAACCCTGTAATGTCTCTCAATACATATATGAATATATGCTAATGTGTAATCACTGCAAATTAGTCCCACATACTGACCATATACTTGACAGGTGATGTGAAAAAAACTTTTTAACCGTGCATAAAAACAACTGATATACTAATATCTTGATATTCAATCACAACAAATTAGTCCCGAATGTTGACAACAAACTTGATAAGTGATGTGAGAAAAGATCTCTTCAAACGTGACTAAAAACAGCTGCTGGGTAAATCAAGCAGGTACTCAACCACCAACCGGTATGCCGGGGGTTAACTTTCCCGCCTTGAATCCAGAAAAAAAGACTTTATCTTGATGTGTTGAAAACTATGAAGTTAGTATTCCTCAATCAGCGGGGACAGCTCATGTAGGACAAGATCAGCAGACTATCATTGCGCAACACCATATGGCAAGGCAATAGCAGAGACATTGTAGCAGTTTCAGACTCACGTGTCCTTGTGCCGAGAATTCGGCACTGGCTGTGAAAGCGTGTGTTATGGATTGTTCCGTATCTCTCTAGCGAAACGTACGTTCCACCGAAAGGGACCAGAAATGTCGTCAGACCTAGGCGTGGCTTCTATGCATTTCGTGTTTCCCTTGAACACGTCATCAGGAAGTACACCATAGATTTAATTATAGGACATTTAAATAGCCCAGAGTGTTCACGGATTGGCTGGCCTCCACAAACATGGCTCCTACTCAATAAAATAAGTTTAAAACCACAACAGTTCAAAGTGTAACGGAGGGGAAGCATGTTCACATACATATTGCTCTAATTCAAAAGACCTTATACAAAGAAATGGAATAGACATCATACTATGAAAATAAGAACATAAATAAAACGTAAACGGACTGGTTAGATATATACTATATTGGACAGTTCTAACCACATTTCTAACTTTTATTATTAAAAACATATACTAAGCTAATTTTTTTTAAGGGCAGAGGAAAACTCTGAACAGATAAACAATTTGGGGAAAAATATATTGTCTTTCATTTACCTAGTTTGTTATAAAAACAAAGGAAGGAGAAAAGAGAAAAAATGTGGCAAGGACATCTAGTGATGATTTATCAAATGAAAATTTAAATCCAATGCTTTTATTTACAAAGAGGGGTAAACAAGGATCTATATCCAATATTCCCATTAACAAAAAAAAAGTAAACGGGAGTTTTAATTGCAAGGGGGGGGGTGTAAATAAGAATCTCCACCCAATATTCTCATTTATAAGAGAGGATGTAAATGGGAGTTAGTAACCAATATTCACATTTAGGATACGGATAGTCTACTCAGATTTTGTAGGGTCCTAATTAATGGGATTCCCGGAAAGAATTTATAATAGGATTTCCGGAAAAAATTGAAGGGATTTGGTGCATTGACTGCATCAAAGCCCTTCAAGACCCAATTTAGACACTATATACTGGACTAAGAAATTCTCCATTTTTACATAAAGAGAAAGAAAACAGGTGGTACTATCTAATTTCAAAGGCCTTTTGGAAAATATTTACAGAAGTTGAAAAGAGATGGTAAGTTAGCTATAACAGGCCTATTCTAATATGTGTGTTTAAATTCTAAGAGGTTAGATCAGAAGCGGAAGACTTTTTTAGAGAGATTATAGGATAAATAATGACTAGTTTCAACATATTGGATAAATCTTGCATGCTGTTCGTTAGAGATGAAACACTTTAAATCATGTTCAACCTTGATGGATACAAGGTATTAAGCCTATGTATCCACCATGTTTCATTGCGTGAAATTTGTTGAACCAAATCACTCCCCCTCCAGTGCTTAAAGACTCTGTCGATGCCTATGAAACTTAGGCCCTTAGGGTCCCTATTATGTTTTTCCCTAAAGTGTCTTGAGATGTTATGTTTCAGACAACCTTTCTTAATGGTACTAATGTGTTAGTTTATTCTTTTGTAAAGTGATATGGTCGTTCGCCCCACATATCCTAGGACACGTGAGGAGATCGGTAACATATTGCGTTTGGCATGTGATGAGTTTATCAATACTGAGTTCTTTTCTACGCTTATCGCCTGTGGACCTACAGGATTTACACCTCCCACATCTGAAGAAACCCTTACCATCTAAAAAAGTAGGGATTCTTTTGGGGGGGTGGGGGGTCTGTGGTCTATTTCTGGTCCCTTCGTTCCGGCTTCCGGGCGGTGGAAGGTATGCTTCGTTCCAGCTTTCAAGCGGTGGAACGCACGCTAGCGAGATACGGAACCAGCCATCATACACGCTGTCACAGCCAGTGCCAGCTTCTCGGCACAAGGATACATGAGTCTGAAACTGCTACAGCGTCTCTGCTATTGCCTTGCCATATGGTGTTGCGCAATGATAGTCTTTGATCTTGTCCTACATGAGCTGTCCCCGCTGAGGGAGGAATACTAACTTCATAGTTTTCAACACATCAAGATTATTTTTTTCTGGATTCAAGCCAGCGAGTGACAACCCCCGGCATACCGGTTGGTGGTTGAGTACCTGCTTGAATTACCTAGCAGCTGTTTTTAGTCACGTTTTGAAGAGATTTTTTTCTCACATCACTTATCAAGTTTGCTGTCACCATTCGGGACTAATTTGTAGTGATTGAATATCAAGATATTAGCATATCAGTTGTCTTTATGCACGGTTAAAACGTTTTTTTCACATCACCTGTCAAGTCTATGGTCAGTATGTGGGACTAATTTGCAGTGATTGCACATTAGCATATATTCCTATATGTATTGAGAGACATTACAGGGTATATTGGATCAATATTATATGATCACATTGAGGTAATATCACTGTAAAGGGTTATAATATTCATATTCATAACTCAGCACAAATTTGGTTGTTAATGTATAATTTGTTATACTAACTGTTATCAGATGAGAGCCGTATACACCTCACAAATTTGTAGCCAATTCAAACAATTAACCCTTTCTCTTCCACCACTTCTGGATGCCGGCCCGAAGACCCGGATGTTAGCAATACCAATATTTTGGAATAACCACCTGTAACGCATGCTGTCACCACAGACAGGTATATTCAGATGCGCTATTTTAAAAACAGTAGTGCTCTTCAAAGGAACAGATTTGTGATAGTTGCATTAAGCTCTTTAGGGACAAAATTAACACTTTTCAAAATAAGGTTTCATAATCAAAAGATCAACTTTTAGGTGCAGTAAAATATTTACAGAAAAATAAAAGAAGGTTATCAAAACAATGAGACAAATTTACAGCAGCAAAGAAACAGAATGAAAGTACTTGTGTTTGAAATGTCTATGATCAATCAGTGGTTTGAGAATGATTCCCTGGTTCTCTGCTGTTGTTTCGTAGATGGAAATTGAGAACTGGCAATTGATCTTAGCAATCCCTTTTTCTCTGGTTGACAAGGGGTGGGGCCGTATGCCCCTGACCACTCACATGAGTTGACGGCTTCTTAGACAATGTCCAGGGCGGGCCGTGGAAACCATCTTCCCTACTCCACACGTTGTGCATGAAAAAGCATATTTCATGATTGGGCCGCCCAGCACATCTTACAGTAAGAAATTCAATCTCAGCACATTGAGGGCTTTTAATTAAGTGTTGCGACATTCGGGGACCCTGGTGAGGGAATACGCTAGTTCTGTCTCTTCTTATGTAAAAAGGGGTTAATGTTTATACTAATTTTACACGGTATGAACGGCGGCACCCAAATATATACATTATATCCCTATGACATGCTCCTAACTGAAGTTATGAAAAAGTAGAAAAATTACCTACAATTCATGTGGATTCCAGGGTTACTGAAAAGGTCAGGAGTGCTTGGGTGATTTAGGATGTTCGCCTGTCAAACATTAGTTTGGTTTATTGCTGTTCTAATACTGTTAAAATAAACAGACAGGCCTCTCTCCTTCACTGGTCACATACCACCAGATGGCCCCTTTTAAGTCAATCTGGCCAGGAAGGGAGGGGGTGTGAGGAGTTTAGCCCAAGGACTGACAGTGTTAAAAAAAAAACTTAGCAGCCATTGAAGCAGCATCCCTTTCCAAGATGGAGTCAGCCTTGCTTGCGTCTCATGCGTGATATCATTACTTTGTGTGTGTATCATCACACTCACCAGCATCTTTCAGTCTGTAATAATTTGCAAATACCACGCTAACTGATAAAACGAAATGATGGCTGCCAGCACGGCAATAGACCAATTGTAATCAACAGTGAATAATAAGTGCAGCGCTATGAATGAATTAAAGTGACACGTGCAAATAAATCCAAACCGACAAATTTAAACCAATGAAGTTATACAAATAGATATATTATTTGGGGTGAATCTTAAGTGAAAAGTAAAAATAAATATGAATAGTATTATTGGATAATATGCCAAGTATTTGGATCTTAAATTACATAAACAACTGGTTGATCCACAAAATACATTACATAGTCTGTGTAATAATGATCAGGTGTAGCCAAAAATAAAATAAATATATAAAAAAAAAAATATTAAAAAAGTCCAAAACCCGTGTCCAGAAAAAAAGCACACAGAGCAGGGCAGTCCACAGTACAGGTAAATACTTATTAACAGTCTCCTCTGGATTGACAATACCCACAATATAAGTTAAAACAATTGCGAAGATATAAAGTGACAGGTGCTTGACCTGAATTATAGTGACCACTGTGAATCCACAAATGTGCACACTTATATACTTACCAGAAACTGGCAAGACACCAGCAAAACATATTGTCCCAAGGGATGTCCTCACTTGTTGCAAAACCGAAACTCCTCTGTTAAATTCAGGATAGATCACTTACATCATAGTGTTTATCCAAGGGGTGATTCGGCATCAATATCAAGGGAAGATACACCGACCATATTCAAAGCATCATAGAATGAAGAAAAAAGGGCTTGCCATAGTGAAGCACCGGATGAAAGGGTTTATTAAAAATGGTTAAAAACACTTACATGCGATCAATAATACTGAGCTCAGAGACCATACGGATAAAGCAGTGAATCAAGGGGAATAAGAACCAACGCGTTTCGTTTCGAAAAATGTCTTCTGGGTTGTCCCCCCTGAGTCACTGCTGATATATATATATAGATATTTGTATATTAGTTACACCCACCCAGTAAATGTCATAGCGGAAGTCCAAAGTCCAACATCCAATATGGCATATAAGCGTGCTTGTCACACCTCAATGTAAACCAGAAAATGCCAAAAACACTGATAGGTTGCTGAGTAACCATGACGAGCGGCGTCACACGCGGCCGCTCAAATCCGGTATCGGCATAATTTCCGGCAGCGTCAATAGTGACGTATTGCCAGGGTCAGCTTAGAAGCCTTGTTTCCAGTAGAGGCGGAAGTAAACACAGCACCAAGCCGGAAGTGATCTATATTGGAGGATAATAATAGAAACATAGAAACATAGAAAAGTGACGGCAGAAAAAGACTGAGTAGTCCATCGAGTCTGCCCCTTTTTATTTATTTATTTATTTTTTTTTATTTTTATTTTTTTACTTTAACCTTGTTGTTTGACTATGGATTTATGTTTATCCCAAGCATGTTTAAAGCCATTTACTGTTGACTGTCTCACAACCTCTGTTGGTAGTTTATTCCAATTGTCATTTACCGAAATTTGTACGAACCCTATTTGTATTTAGGTATCAGTTTGTTGTTCCAATTTCATTTTTTTATTTTTATTTTTTTTTATTTATTTATTTATTTTTCCCCGTCTGAGCTACCTGATGAGTCAGAAAAAGACGGCAGTGAAAAGATACAAAGATACAAAGATAATAATAGGAGGTTATATCTAGTGAAGGCCGAACCACGACACAAATGAAGGCGGAGATGACCTTTGTTCCGAAGATTCGACTGGGACCGTTATGCAGTGATAACTGCGACGGCCTTTAATACGGCTATGGCCTAAACTCGCCGGCGCACACTGCGGCGAGCAGTACCAATG
>BLSH010524517.1:55773-66759 GCA_018402905.1 Glandirana rugosa | reverse complement strand
GGATAGGGAAATAACTTAAAATCACATAAAAAAATAAAAAATGGAGGAGGAGGTGGAGGAGGTGGATGGAGGTGGATGTGGAGTAGGAGGTTGAGGAGGCGGTGACCGTGGCAGTGTAGGTGGAAGTGGTGGTGGAGGAGGTAGCCAACACTGTTTTTTGTTTGTTTTTTTTTCTCTATTTGGGTAGCCCCCAAAATATTGAAACATATTAAAAAAAAAGAGGAACAAGTTCACTGAAGTATACTAATGGCTGTGTGAGGCCGGTATGAATGTCTATTCTGCACAAGGTACAGACAAGTCTTGTGGGATCCATGCCTGGTTCATTTTAATAAACCTTAGCTTGTCCACGTTGGCTGTGGACAGACAGCTGCGATTGTCTGTGATAACGCCCCCTGCCGTGCTAAACACACGTTCAGACAATACACTGGCTGCAGGGCAGGCCAGCACCTCTAAGGCATAAAGGGCAAGCTCAGGCCATGTGCCCAGTTTGAAGACCCAGAAGTTGAATGGGGCAGACCCATCAGTCAGTACGTGTAAGCGTGTGCACACATGCTGTTCCACCATGTTGCTGAAATTCTGCCTCCTGCTAAGACGTTGCCTATCAGCTGGTGGTGCTGTTTGTTGTGGCGTGCTGCTGACAAAGCTTTTCCACATTTCGGCCATGCTAACCCTGCCTTCTGAGGTGCTGGCGGTGCCACAGCTGCATTGGCGACCTCTTCCTCCTCCTCTGCCTTCGCCTTGTGCTTCCACTGAGCCCCCTGTGTCATTTGGCAATGCCCTCAGCAGCGCGTCTACCAGCGTGCGCTTGTAGTCGTGCATCTTCCGATCACACTGCATTGAGGGAATTAAGGACGGCACGTTGTCCTTGTAACGGGGATCCAGCAGGGTGGCCACCCAGTAATCAGCACAAGTTACAATGTGGGCAACTCGGCTGTTGTTGCACAGGCACTGCAGCATGTAGTCGCTCATGTGTGCCAGGCTGCCCAGAGGCAAAGACAAGCTGTCCTCTGTGGGAGGTGTATCATCTGTGTCCTCCGTATCCCCCCAGCCACGCTCCAGTGATGCCCACGAGCTGCGTTGGGTGCCACCTGGCTGTGAACATGGTTCCTCCTCCTCCTCATCCTCGTCCTTCTCATTCTCCAGAACTGTGCCCTGGCTTGAAAAATTTTTACCTGGCCTATGCTGGTGCAGGAACCCACCCTCTGAGCCACTTGTGAATGACTAGTCTGGTCTGATAACTGTGGAAATGACCCCTCTTCCTCCTCCTCTTCCTCCTGTGCCACATCCTCTTCCATCATCGCCGAAGGGTTTTTTTCAAGGAGACATAGAAGTGGGATAGTAACGCTGAGAAGAACAGCATCATCGGCACTGGCCATGTTGGTGGAGTACTCGAAACACTGCAATATGGTACACAGGTCTCGCATGGAGGCCCACTCGTTGGTGAAGTGGTGCTGTTCCGCAGAGCGATTGACCCGTGCGTGCTGCAGCTGAAACTCCACTATTGCCTGCTGCTGCTTGCACAGTCTCTCCAGCATGTGCAAGGTGGAGTTCCATCTTGTGGGCACGTCGCATAGGAGGCGGGAAGGTTGAAGTTCCGCTGCAGCACAGACAGGCGAGCAGCAGCAGGGTGAGAACGCCGAAAGCACGCACAGATGGCCCGCACTTTGTGCAGCAGCACTGACATATCCGGGTAGATTTTTAGAAATTTCTGCACCACCAAATTCAGCACATGCACCAGGCAAGGGATGTGCATCAAACCGGCTAGGCCCAGAGCTGCTACGAGATGTCGCCCATTATCGCACACCACCAGGCCGGGCTTGAGGCTCAGTGCCAACAACCACTCATCGGTTTGTTCTTCGATGCCCGACCACAGCTCCTGCGCAGTGTGGGGTTTATCCCCCAAACATATCAGTTTTTTTTAACTTTGGATTTTATTAGATTTTCTCGAAAAGATTAACAGCAGTGAGTTACAGTGAGATGATTGCTCATACAAGACAGTAGTTTGCTATTATTGGGGGAACATAGGTAGGATGTACATTAAGTTGTTGAATACAAACAGAAATACAAGGTAGAGTACAATGCGTGCAGTTGCATTACACCCTCTGCCACCCCTAGCGGGAGCAAACTGTGGCGAGGGGGAGGCTCAACCTTCATGTGTTCACAGGGATAAACATTTCAGTGAGTGAAAATAACGTTAGCAGGGAAGTCAGGAAGACAGGTTAAGGGGTTCTGATACCTGTGGTATGAGGATGTATAGTTAGGGGTTGATGGGTGTGTACACTTTGCTACTGCTAAAGAGTTGATGCGCAGATTATAGGCTGTGGCGGTATGTGTGGTTAGTGGAGCTCATATGGAGTGTAAGCAACCATGTCCAAATTTTTACTAGGATCATTGAGAAGTAAGGATGCTCCTTTGGTCTAAGGACCATTTTTCCCAGGCTCTGTGGAAGGATTGCATGGACATGTTGGCCTTAGCAAATGCGTATTCCATTTGATATTGTAAATTCAGTAGGCGAATGACTTCCAGTAGTTGAGGAGGCTGGGGCGATTTCCATCTTTTTGCTAATGCAAGCCGTGCCACGATTAAGATGTGAGTCGCTAGGGTTTGTAGGCATACGGGCCATGAGGGGACCGAGAGGCCTAGAAGTAAGTCCAGTGGCGCCATGGATATGGGGGAGTCACACAAGGAAGCAATAAAGTCTGTTATGTCCTGCCAGAAGGGTCTAATGTGTGGACAGTCCCACCATATATGTCTCAGGATTCCGTTGAGGTTGCAACCTCTCCAGCATTTGGGGGAGATGGAGGGGTATATTGTAACCCTCCATCTCACCATCTGGTTGGTGTAAAGTACCACCTGTGAAACAGTTTTTGTAAGGATTCCTAGTGCGTAATACAGCGAGATAAACGCTGTGGGGTATTAAGGGCCTTTTGCCATTGCTCGTGTGATGGTGGATTGTCTGTGAGAGTGGCCCAGTGCTGAATGGAGGGGGAGAGTAGATCCGGGAGTGGGGAAGTGAGCAATTTATACATACAGGATATCCCTTTTGATGAGGCGTGCTTAGCGTTGTAGAATCTTAGGAGTTTTAGAGTTGTGGAGTCTGTTGATGACCATTGTATCTTAGATAGTAGGGATCTGATTCTTAGGTAGAGAAAGAAAGTGTTTTGAGGTATATTATATTTCCGCTTTAGTTCCAAGAAGGATTGTATTCCTGAGGGTAGCAGAAGTGTGCCCAGATTTGAGATGCCGGCTTTAATCCATTCTGTGAGAGTCAGATCTGGTGATAAAAGTTGTATTGTTTCAGTAGGGAAGTGCTAGGGTATCCCTGGAGAGTCCCTTGTTACTTTGTATGATTGCCACCACTACTTGTAGAGAGGCGTTTATAGTCCCCAGTGAATAGTGCGTAGGTTTAGGGTTAAGAAGGGTGGCAGCCAGGACGAGTTTTGGGTCTCTCGAGAGTACAGTAGCCTCTATTTGTCTCCAGGTTGTGGAGTTGTTCGATAACCACCAGGTCTTTAGTTGGTCTAGGATTGTCGCTCGGTAGTACGCTTGTATGTTGGGTGCGCCTAGGCCCCCTTGTTGGACAGGTGTCAAGAGTACCGATCTGTGTATTCTAGGCCGTTTCTGTTGCCAGATGAAATTGTTGATGAGTTTTTGTAGTTGACTCAACCTGGATTGTAGGAAGGGCAGAGGGAGCATGCGGAATAAATATAAGATGTGCGGAAGTAGATACATTTAGACTAGTGCGATTCTACCTGCGCAGGAGGGGGTTATGTGGTTTATTTCTTTGTGTCTAAAGAGTTTACCTATGAGGTCATCGTAATTTATTTTTAATAGGGCGTGGCTGGGAAACGTCAGCCAAATCCCCAAATATGGAATGGAGGCGTTAGGGGCCCAGGCGAATGGGGAGGTGGTAGAGATGTATTTGGTAGTTTGTGGGTCCAGACCTAAATTCAGCATGAGGGATTTGTCGTGGTTTACTTTATATCGGGAGATTGCGCTAAAGGAGTTTAGCAAGTGTTGGACTGCGGGAAGGGATGTCCTTGGATTGGTCATAGCTATAATGACATCATCAGCGTATAGGCCAATTTTGTGTTCAGCTTCCCCGACCATAATTCCTGTGATTGCGGGGGGGGGGGATCTGATAGCCTGTGCTACTGGTTCCATGATCAGTGCAAATATTAAGGGGGAAAGCAGACAACCCTGTCTTGTGCCATTAGTGATCAGAAAGGAATCGGATGCTACACCCAAAGGTCCACACACCTGCATTTGGTTTAGTGTAAAGGCCTAATATAGCTGTTAAAAATGTTCCTGTTATTCCGAACTTGCGGAGTGTCGCCTCCATGTACGGCCAGTGTACCCTGTCGAACGCCTTCTCTGCATCCAATGATAGGAAGAGAGAAGGCGTTTGGGTGTGCTCCACCCATTGTATGAGGTCCACAAAGCGCCTTGTTCCATCTGCTGTCTGCCTGCCTGGCACAAAGCCCACCTGGTCTGGGTGGATGATTTGAGGAATGACAGAGGAGAGGCGCTGTGCCAGGAGCTTGACGTACAGTTTGGTGTCAATGATGAGCAGTGAGATAGGTCGATAGTTAGCGGGGTTGTCTGGCGCTTTCCCAGGTTTGGGTATGGTGACTATTAATACCTCTAAAGACTCTTTGGGGATGTTACCTGTTGATGTTAGTTGGTTGAGGGTGTCACATAAGTGGGGGGTTAGGAGTGTGGCAAATTTTTTGTAGTATTCATTTGGGAGGCCATCTGGGCCGGGTGCTTTGTGAAGGGGGAGTTGCCTGATAACTTTTAATATCTCCTAAGTGGTGAAGGGCTCCGTTAAGGTTGCTAATTGGTCAGGAGAAATTGTGGGGAGTTGGATTGAGGACAAGCATTCGGCAATGTCCTTCCCTTCAGGGGAATTGCGGTCCTGTTTGTGACCGTTTTTTTATTTAATTTTCTTTTACTTTTATTTTTAATTGTCTTCTATCAAGCAATTAATCTGCTATCAAGAAGCCGGTCAGGGCATAGAGAGTCCATGGGCTCTGTACTTTCCCCGACCTGGCCGACAGATGCGAGCCAGTCCCGCCATATGGGGACCCGCCGCATCGTGCCCGTTCCGTGCGGGTGGCCTGGGGTGATCCCCCCTTACGCCCAGCCCCGGATGCGATACGGAAAGGGTGACTTTCTGGCCTGCAGCATACCGCCCAAGCAGGGGCGGAAGGTCTGCGACTGGGTGGCTACCCATGGGGTCGTCCGGAGTGGTGAGTGAGAGTTCCTTCCTTCCCCCGACGACCCAAAAAAAAAATTTTTTTTTGCTGGGTAGCCGCTGGTAGGGGCGCGTGGAGCTCCTGTTCACCCCCTTCACACCCCCTTCCCCCCCCGCACCGCACCCGATCATCTAGTGCCGTTTGGTCATTTGCCATTTTGCAGTAGCCGCAGACATATTGGGCCTATGGGGCTTTCCATCTAGCGCTCAGAGCGGCCGTTTGCGGTACTGCACATTCCCTGCAGGTGTTTTTCGGCCTCTAGTGTTCAACGGCGGCCATATTGGAATCCCTGCTTCTGCAAAAACGTGTCTACAGCGTTTTTACTTTCACTTTTGAACGGTGTGTGCTCCTGACGGTGCGGCTCTCTGACGATCCTCAGGGTTGTGGCAGCAAACAGCAAGTATAGCTGGGCTCTCCTGTGGGTGCTGGTGGTGGCGGGTGCAGTCCTCCTGGGTTCCCTGGTGCACTGTGGTGGTGTGCGACTGTGTGGGGGTGCCTTTAATTTATAGTATGCATCTATGTGTTACTAAGGGAGCTGAACATGCTAGGAGCACAATCTGCGCAAGGGACTTTTCTGGACCAGCTGTGGTGGTCTTTAGTGAATTCTCCCCAGGGCGGATGTCACCAACAGGCCCCCCAAGAAGCGTCCCCCTCCTCCTTGCTTTTCAAGGGAGAATTTCGATCTGGAAGGTCCCTCGGGCGGAGAAGAGGATCAGGGGACGGCAGCTGCACGTTAAAGAGCGTTTCGTTTCCGCCATTATCATTGGTATCGCACTACGATGCGACTGAGCCAGGATGGCAAATCACTGATTTCTGCGCATGTGTGTGTGGTCCTCCAGGCCCCTTAGGGCACCCAAGGCTTACCCACATGATCAATTTCCTGATCACCTTTTTTATTGTAAATGGCAGCGTCCGCAGCATTCTTTTTAGCGCAGTGGTGTAGTGATTAGCACTTGCGCCTGGCAGCATAATGCTTGCTGGCTCAGATCCTAACCATGACCTGCCTGAGGTTTGCATGTCCTCCCTGTGCATGCGTGGGTTTCCTCCTGGTGCTCCGGTTTCCTCTCACACTCCAAGGGACATAGGTCGCTATATTCTGCTCACTATCCCTTAAAAAGCTTTTTAAAAAAAAAAAAAAAATGGGAGTCGCCTTGGTGTCCCGCCGATAGCTCGCCTTAATAAGACGACAACCATTCCTCCTGGAAGGGGTTCCTCCTTCAAGGGCCCCGCTGACAAAATACAGAGGCGCTATTAAAGTCGCTCTTCCTGGTGGCAGGCTCTACTCTGCGGCCAGCCCTGATGTCCGCCATGGCGGCGCGATATCTGTCTGAGTGTATGGCGGAGCTCCAGAATATTCTGGACTGCAGCCGCCTGCTGGATACGCCGCAGAGGGCTGAATTTTGTTCCGAGGTCGCAAGTACCTTGGTGATGCGGCCGTTGATTTACTGCCTATGTGATCCAGGGTAGCAGTGTTGCTGTATCCTCAGACGGGTACTCTGGTTGCGTTTTTGCTTCCCAAAAAAAAAGGTCTCGCAGACCTTCCCTTTCAGGGTGGACGTCTATTCGGTCCACGGCTGGGTGAGATCATTAAGGATTTCACAGGCTTCTTCCCAGAGCCTGGAGGCGTGAGTTTCGCCGTAGACACGGTAAGGTCGCTGCAGGGGCCAGGTACCGGCAGTGGCAGCGTGAAACCAAAAAAACGGAGGACAAGTCCTACTCAGCCTGATGGGGTGCCCCCACACGGGATTCGGGTGGGGGAGCGTCTTCTGGGGTTCGCAGGCCGGTGGCTGGCCCACATTCCTGATCGTTGGGTCTGGGAAGTGGTGTCCACCGGGTACAGGATAGAGTTCAACACTCTACCCCCAGACAGGTTCTTCTTATCAAACTTAGGGCTCCCACAGGACCGCCAGGAGGCTCTTTTTGGGGCTGCCCAAGCACTTTCGGTCCAAGGGGTGATCGTGCCAGTGCCTTCGGAAGAAAGGTTTCAAGGTTTCTACTCAAATCTATTCGTGGTTCCCGAAAAAGGGGAGGGGGTTCGGCCAGTACTGGACCTGAAGGCCCTGTACCGTTATGTCAGGGCGCGGATATTCCGGATGGCATCTATCCGCTCGGTTGTGGCCGCCCTTCATCAGGGGGAATTTCTGGTGTACCTGGACATCAGGGATGCGTACCTCCATGTACCCATTCGTCCACGGCATCAGCACTTCCTGCACTTTGCAATGGGAAACCTCCATTTTCAATTTGTGGCTCTCCCCTTCGGCCTGGCCTCAGCCCCTCGAGTTTTCACAAAACTGCTAGCCCCAGTGTTGGCGTTGCTCAGACAGAGAGGCATTGCGGTGGTAGCCTACCTAGACGACCTGCTCCTGCGAGCGGAGTCCGTCTCGGATCTGGAGGAGAATGTGAGACTCACAATGACATTGCTGCAGGACTTCGGTTGGTTACTCAACCTGCAGAAGTCGTCGGTCTCTCCATCCCATCACCTGGAGTATCTGGGTCTAATTCTAGACACAGAACAGGCGAAGGTGTTCCTCCCTCCAGCCAAGTTGCTGTCTCTGCAGTCGGCAGTGCGAACTCTCCTGTCGCACCGTCGGTCTTCATTACGGTTCTGTATGCAGGTGCTGGGGCTCATGGTCTCGTCGTTCGAGGCATTTCACCCAGAGTCACACTCGTCTCCTTCAGCGAGCAATTCTGGCTCGGTGGGACAGGTCCCCTCGGTCCTTGGACCTTTGTATCCGTCTGAGCTCCCAGACCAGGGCATCTCTGGCTTGATGGCTTCGGGACTCGACCCTGACTCAGGGGAAGTCGTTCCTGCCCCTTCAGTGGGTGATCATCACCCCGGATGCCAGTCTTTCAGGCTGGGGAGGGATCCTGGCGCAGCTGTCTGCCCAGGGCCGTTGGTCGGCACAGGACGCTCGCCTCCCCATCAATGTTCTATAGCTGAGAGCTCTCAGATTGTGCCTTTTTTTCACTGGGTGAGATTGCAGGGTCGTCCGATTCGAATTCAAATGGACAATGCCACAGCAGTGGCGTATGTGAACCATCAGGGCGGCACAAGGAGTCCAGCAGCTGCGGCGGAGGCAGCTCTGATACTACGTTGGGCGGAACGTCACGTTCCGGCAATCTCTGCCATTTACATTTCCGGTGTGGAGAACTGGCGGGCGGACTTTCTCAGTCGCCAGACGCTGGACCAGGGAGAGTGGCCTCTCCACCCGGAGGTGTTCAATCAGATTTGCCGCAGATGGGGGACGCCAGACGTGGATCTCATGGCTTCTCGATTCAATTACAAGGTGGAGACCTTTGTGTCCAGAATGAAGGAGCAGTGGCCACGGACGCTCTGGTGGCCCCCTGGGGCCATTACACCTTCTGTACGCTTTCCCTCCGATAAAACTGCTTCCGCGATTGATACGCAGGATAGTGGCGGAGGGGATACCAATAATCCTGGTGGCTCCAGATTGGCCTCGGCACACTCGGTACGCCGACATGGTGCACATGGTGGCAGGCGCCCCTTGGCGGCTCCCGCTGCGAGACAGCCTGTCTCAGGGGCCCATCTTGCATCCTGCTTTACCCTTGTGGAAGGCTTGCAAGTGTACTTCCTGCGAGATTTACCACCGCACCTGGAAGGCTTATATAGCTTGGTGCGAGGGTCATAACCCTCGCTCTGGTGTCGTGTCCAGGGTCCTGACTTTTTTGCAGCAGGGCCTGAACAAAAAACTGGCTTTGAGCACACTCAAGGGCCAGATATCGGCTCTGGCGATTCTTTTTCAGAGACCTTTGGCTTCGCACTCGTTGATTTGTACCTTTGTACAAGGTGTGAGACATGTGGCGCCTCGGGTGAAGGCTCCTATGGCTCCGTGGGATCTGAATTTGGTGCTTTCTGTACTTCAGAAACCGCCATATGAGAATATCTGGGAGATTTCCTTACAATTTCTGTCGCAGAAGGTGGCCTTTTTAGTTGTCATCACTTCCACCAGACGGTGTCTGAATTAGCAGCACTATCGTTCAAGTCTCCTTACCTAGTCCTACATAGGGACAAGGCGGTCTTGCGATTCTCTCCTTCATTCCTTCCGAAGATGGTTTCTTTCTTTCACTTTAATGAAGATATTGTTCTTCCTTCATTGTGCCCTCGTCCGTCACACTCAAAAGAGATTGAGTTGCATACTTTGGATGTAGTGAGGGCCTTACGAGTGTACTTGGCTACTACAGCGTCTTTTTGAAAAGCTGATGCCTTGTTTGGCTATCAGAGGGTCCGCGCACAGGGTTGGCGGCCCCGTTGGCTACGATTTCTCGTTGGATCAGACAGTCCGTGACCCATGCGTATTCTGTTCGGGGCAAGGTTCCCCCTTTTCTGGTCACGGCTCATTCTACCCGGGCTGTTAGCACTTCCTGGGTTCTCAGGCACCAGGTCTCGGTGTCGCAGGTGTGCAAGGCAGCCACTTGGGCCTCGGTTCACACTTTCACTAAGTTTTATAAGTTGATGTGCTAGCATCTTTGGATGCTGCTTTTGGCCGCAAAATTTTGCAGGCGGCAGTGTAGGCGCGTCTGGCGCCTCCTTAGAGGTTCTGTTGGGTACTGTTGTTAGCGTTTACCCACCCCTCTTTTTTGACACAGCTTGGGGACATCCCCACACGTCCCCACACGTAATGGAGAGCATAGGATGGATAGGAGAAAAAGGGATTTTATTAAAACTTACCGTAAAATCCTTTTCTCCGAGTTCACTGACAGACGCAGCACCCACCCCTCTGTGCTCTGTTCTTGTAGGGCTTGTGTACAAACTGAAGAGCTATGCTAGGAGGTGGTTTATGTGGGAAGAGAGGACCATGGGAGGGGCCAGCTGTTTCTTTTCCCTGCCTAGTTAACTCCTAGTGAGACCAGCATAAACCCCACACGTAATGGAGAGCTGCATCTGTCAGTGAACTCAGAGAAAAGGATTTTACGGTAAGTTTTAATAAAATCCATTTATTCATTGGCAATGTCAAGGGGGTTGCTTATGCGTTTGCCCTGGGGGTTGTGAGAAAGGGGATTTTTTTGTTGGAGAGTTGTTGTTTAAGTTGTTAGGCTAGGTATGCTCCCAGCTTGTTAGCCGCGGTGTAGGATGTCAGCTTGAGACGTTTAACCACTTGCCGACGGCTGATCGGCATTTGACGGCGACAAAGTGGCTCTGTAACGCGAATCGCCGTCATACGACGGCGGCCGCAAGTACGAGCAGTGCGCGCACGCCCCCTAGGCGCGGGTACTGCAGCACCATTTGATACAGGGAAGATCACTCCACAGCGCCAGGCCAATGATTTTTGGCCTGGCCCTGTAGATCGCCCCTGCCAATGAAATATTCCTCTGCCTCTGTAAATGTAAACAGAGGCAGAGGAAGTTAACTCCTCTTCCTCCCTGAAGCCCTTTTTGGTTTCAGCGAGGAAGAAGAAGCATCTGGAAACGTGAGTTATGTAAATGTCTCCGTCTCCTTATAAAGTAACCGTCCCCGCTAGATGTCCCGGTCCGGTTTTTAGTAACCGGACCGCGACACCTCACTAGAAGGGACATAGTTTACCACGACGTCATGGGCGCGGATCCCCCGCACGCGCGTGACGAGCATGAACGCCGGCGGCAGCATACTGCCGCTAAGCGCAATGTCTCGGTGAAACAGCGGCAGTTTACGGCTAGTCGGCAGCCGTTCACCAATTTGCAGAGTTCGACTGTAGGATGTGGCGCCGATTGTTCGACCCTCGTATGGATC
>BLSH010524517.1:22490-43043 GCA_018402905.1 Glandirana rugosa | reverse complement strand
GCTAAAATGAATCTTTATTACATATAGTTTACCAATCTTTATTGTTTTTGTGTTATGCTAATTATACTATTTCTCTTTGACTAGTTGTCCATGCAACTGACAGCCATAGTTTTGGAGTCCTGAGGAAGCTCATAGCGAAACGCGTTGACTCCTTGTTCGTGTATAACATACTATGGCTAGAGTATTTTATCTATTTGTATAGTGTGTCTTGGTTGGGGCCCCTCAACGTATCACTGGAGGCGACCCTATGTGGGATCTGCATCACGTGGCACTTCGAGGACCCCCCACCTGTTGCTTCTTTTTTCTTCTTATTTCATTTTTTTCTTGTGTATATATACTGTGTTGGATATGTATTTCTTTATGTACAAATAAAATATAATTTTTTATAAATCAATCTCTGCTATCTCGTGGTGTGCCCATTTGAAACGTCCCAATTACGTGGGGTGTCCCACAACCTTGTTTGTTTGAGGAGGCAAAGAGAAATGCCCTGCAATCCTCGGTGGTGGAAGGACATGCGCCAAACTGCTATCTGCCTCAGGCCCACCCGCCACTACATTTGCCCAGTGTGCAGTTAGCGAGATATAGCGTCCCTGCCCGTGCTTACTGGTCCACGTATCAGTGGTTATGTGGACTTTGCCACAGATGGCGTTGCGCAGTGCACTCTTGATCTTGTCCCCAACTTGTTTGCGCAGGGAAAGGATGGCTCACCTAGAAAAGTAGTGGCGGCTGGGAACCACGTACTGTGGGACAGCCACCGCCATCAGGTTTTTAAAACTGTCCGTGTCCAAAAGACAAAATGACAGCATTTCAAAGGCCAGAAATTTTGAAATGCTGGCATTCAGAGCCAGAAATCGCGAGTGGGTAGGGGGGTACTTCCTCTTTCTCTCCAGTGTTTGGGAGATGGAGAGCTGTAAGCTTCCATGGGACCATGGTGTGGAAATGCTTGGGGACGGTGGTGGACATGGTAGCGTTGCTGTCACATCGTCTGTTTGCTGGGTGGCAGGTGACACTGGCACTGTAGAGGTGGAGGAAGAGGCCCAGGCAGCAGCATAAGAGGAAGCAGGAGGAGCCCAAGACCTTTCTTGGATTTTGAGGTGCTTATTCCACTGTAGCTCATGCTTTGCATGTAAATGCCTGGTCATGCAGGTTGTGCTCAGGCTTTGAACATTTATGCCTCGCTTCAGGCTCTGATTGCACAGCGTGCAAACCACTTGTGTCTTGTCCTCAGCACATTGTCTGAAGAACTGCCATGCTGGGGAACTCCTTTGATCTGCCTTTGGTGTGCTAGGTGCCTGGGTGTGGTGGGTAGTAGCAGGTGTACTCTCTAGGGGACAGTCGCTCCGCTTCTGCAACCTGCTTCCTCTTTTGCTGTGCTGGTGCCTCTGTGCGACCACCACCTCTTCCTCCAAACTCCACACATCACTCGCATGACCCTCATTCCATGTGGGGTCTAGGACCTCATTATCCTCCACATCATCTTCCACCCACTCTTCACCACTGCCCTCCTTGTCAGTCTGCACACTGTAGAAAGCCGCAGCAGTTGGCACCTGTGTTTCGTCATCATCAGAGACGTGCTGCGGTGATGTTTCCATGTCCTCATCCTGCAACAGAAGTGGTTGGGCATCGGGGAACTCAATGTCTTCCACTTCTGCGGCAGGGCTATGTGGACAGCCCACGGAATGCACAGCAGCAGAGTCATCAAAAAGCATAAGAGACTGCTGCATGACTTGGGGCTCAGACTGCTTGGCTGATTTACAAGGGGCTGAGGTGAAAGACAGATGGCCATGGGGTTCAGGTGCCAACTCTGAGCTTTCAGCAAGGGACCGGGTAGGAGACAATGTGAAGGAACTGGAGGCATTGTCAGCCACCCAATCTACTTGTACTTGTTCTGACCTCACCATTCGTTGAGCGGCATTCGGGCCTATCATATAACGTTGAAGGTTCTGTCGGCTACTCACACCCGAGGATCGACCACGTACTCTCCTTGCAACAGGAGCTTCACCAACACCACCAACACCAGCAGCACCATGACCATGTCCCTTATTTGATGCTCTCCTCATTCTGGATGCAAATGTACTAGTTAGCACAAATTTATATTATTTTTTAAACCAGCAATGTTGACGCACTTTTCAATTTTTGGCAAGAAATGCACAGCAAGGTACAAATGTACTATGTAGCACTATTTATTAATAATAAAAAAAAAGAATAATAAATTAGTATTCTTTGTTTTTTGAAACCAGCACTGTAGACGCAGCAGGAACCTCTCCCTACACCAGTATGAGATGATTTTAGAATGCTAATCTGTCCCTCACACCAGCAGCAGGAACCTCTCCCTACACCAGTATGAGATGATTTTAGAACGCTAATCTATCCCTCACACCAGCAGCAGGAACCTCTCCCTATACCAGTATGAAATGATTTTAGAACGCTAATCTATCCCTCACACCAGCAGCAGGAACCTCTCCCTATACTAGTATGATATGATTTTAGAACGCTAATCTATCCCTCACACCAGCAGCAGGAACATCTCCCTATACTAGTATGAGATGATTTTAGAACGCTAATCTATCCCTCACACCAGCGGCAGCATCCTCTCCCAATCTACACTAGTATGATATGATGTGACATGCAGCGCTAGCTACATGACTCCAGCTTATATAGAGGCTGGGGTCACATGATGCACTGGCCAATCACAGCCATGCCATTAGTAGGCATGGCTGTGATGGCTTCTAAAGGCAAACAAGTGAAACGCTTGTTGATTGGCTGCCCTGCAGCTATTCTAAAGGCGGAAAAAAATACCCGAACCCAAACCCGGACTTTTTCTCAAATGTTCGGGTTTGGATTCGGGACATGGACACCCTAAAGTCCGGTACGAACCCGAACTTTGCAGTTCGGGTTCACTCAACTCTAATTATAAAATGTATGGCTAGGAGTAAATTATGCCAATGAGGATAAAGCATATCAAAAACTATAACAATGGATGGAAAAACAAAATATTAAACAATATATGTAAATAATTATATTTGAAGTCAAAATAAAAATTGCCATGGTGGGCGGTGAATGAACTTCCCCTTTACAATAAGACAAACAGGAAATCTATGTATCATATTGTTCTTCCTAAATTATGAACTATATATATATCAAAAAAAGCAAATATACATAAGAATACAGTGATCACTCATCAAATTATGTAGTGATAACTGGTACGATAATATTAAAAAATATTAATTAATATATAATTAAATCAAATTGTGAAAAAAAGTGATTAGGTGCAAATGAATTAAATAGATAAAATTAATGAAAATAAAATAAAAAAAAATACCCAGGAACAGAGAATGTAGAATAATTAACCTCTGACACATTGTCAGCTAGTTATAAGGAAATAAATTACATCAGTTAAGCCTTATTAATAAAATAATTGATGTCCCATTCAACATTGAGACCATAACGATAATAACATCTAAGTTAGTACATCCAAAATGTCTCAAGTTGTGAAACGCCTCTTCGAATAGCACCCCCTCTCCAAGGCGTAACATATTTATCAATGATTTGGAAGGTGGTGCCTTTGGAGTCTTTGTTATGAAACTGCAAAATAGTGTTTCGGGACGCTGTAATTGGTTTTCCCTTTTCAAATGTTAGTAATAATATGCTCATTAACTCTTGTTCTGAAAGATCTCATCCTACCCACATATTGTTTCTGACATGAACATGTAAGGAGATACATTACATTAGTGGTGTCACAAGTACAGGATTGCTTCAACTTGTATGTACTACCAGTCACTGTGGAACTAAAGTCCACAATTTTCCTCCCTTGATTAAGATGGCAAACTCTACATCTGCGACATCTAAAATAGCCCACCAAATCATGAAAGAATGAAACTTGCTTTGGGGGATCTATCACATTTGTTGCCAACTTGTTTCTCAGTGACGGAGAACCTCTAAAGACTACTCTAGGTGTGTTTGGTAGTTGGGGTCCAAAACCCTTTAATTTTTTAGAATATTCCAATATTTCCTGAGGATATTTTTTACTTGTCTGTGCTGAACAGAGAAAGTGGTACAAAAAGGCCACTTTGAGTTGTCAGTCTGGACTTTAGGTTTATCCAATAGGAGTTTAGACTGCTCTACCTCCAACAACCTCTGTATTTCTTGGTCTTTGTTATAGCCTTTCTCTATGAACCTATTTTTAAGTACCTGTACCTGAGTTAAGAAGTCACATTCTTTAGTACAATTGCGACGCAGTCGCAAAAATTGGCTCTTGGGTACGCCCTTTAGCCATGGGCGATAGAGGCGACTGTATGTTGGCATAAAGCCACTGCGGTCCGTGGGCTTAAAGAAAGTTCTTGTAAAAACCTGGCTATCTTTCACTTCAATGTCGAGGTCTAAAAAATTTGCTCAACTAAATCCAAGAGTCAGTGATATGCCACAATCATTGGAATTGAGATCTGCAAAAAATTTAATTAAAGAGTCAGGAGTGCCCCTCCATAGGAGGAGGATGTCGTCTATATATCTAACCCAAAAGACCAATTTGGGTCTATTGAGAGCATAGACGACATCATCCTCCCACTTGGCCATGAATACATTAGCCAAACTGGGGGAAAATTTAGCCCCCATGGCCACTCCAGGTTCCTGAGAATAGAACTTGTTGGCAAACCAAAAATAATTATGCCTGGTCGCAAAAATGACGAGGTCTAATATAAAACGTTTTTGATTTCTTGGTATCGAATCATCTTGAGATAAATAATGTTCAACTGCCTCTAAACCCAACTCATGTGGGATACACGTGTACAATGAGGCTACAACGGCCGTGGCAATCAGATCTCCCTCTTCTATGGTAATACTTTGCAATAGGCGAATGGTATCCTTGGTGTCTTTCATGAAAGATGGTATCTTCCTTACTTGTGGTTGCAGATAATGGTTGATATAACTACCAATCCTAGAAGTAACAGAATCAATCCTGCTGACAATTGGGTGTTCTGGTGGGTTAGTTGGATCTTTGTGTACTTTAGGTAAGTAGTAAAGTACAAGAAACCTCGGTACCAGCAGGACGAGATAATTTTTTTCCTTCTTATCTAGGATACCATCTCGAAAACCCCTAGCAATAAGGGAAACTAATTCCTTCTTAAATTTGGTGGTGGAGTCCGATGGTAATTCCTTATAAGTACCAGTTTCTCCTAGTATTCTATACATCTCTGCCGTATAGCTGCTTTTGTCAAGAACAACTATCCCCCCCCTTATCTGTCGAATTACAAGATCGTTTTTTTCACACAGACTTTCCAGTCCCTTCTTTACTTGGGAGTGGGTCCGACACTTCTTAATCTCTAGTTGATCCAAATCCCTCAGCACAAGGTCTCTAAACACATTTACCAAAGGGGATGACTGACCAGGGGGATTAAATAAAGATGGGTTGGCAAGTCCAGAGTGTTCTACATTGTTACCATATACTCTGATCGGTTTAGTGATAGGAGTCGATAACCGGTATCGTTGGATATTGATTCCCCTGATGTACTTGTGCACATCGATAAATGTACCAAACTTGTCAAGTTGTTTGGGGGGGACAAATTTTAAACCTCTGTTGAGAACGTAATTTTCATCTTTTATTAGGATGGTACGGCTTAACCACTTCAGCCCCGGAAGGATTTCCAGCTTTAGGACCGGAGCACTTTTTTCATTTTGCCACTGCGCTGCTTTAACTAGTAATTGTGCGGTCATGCAATGCAGTACCCAAACAAAATTTTTTTCCCACAAACAGAGCTTTCTTTTGGTGGTATTTGTTCACCGCTGTGCTTTTTATTTTTTGCGATATAAACAAAAATAGAACGAAATTTTTGAAAAAAAAAAATATTTTCAACTTTGTTATTACAAAAATACAATAAACTAAATTTAAGTCATACATTTTTGCCAAAATGCATTCAGCCACATATCTCGGGTAAAAAAAGTCAATTAGCGTATATTTATTGGTTTGCGCAAAAGTTATAACGTCTACAAACTAGGGTACATTTTCTTGAATTTCTTTTATTTTATGACCGCCTATCTCATTTCCTGAGGTGATAAAATGGAAGGGCAGTACAAGCACCCCCCCCCCCCCCAATGACCCCATTTTGTAAAGTAAGCACCCCAAGGAATTTGCTGTGAGGTATGTTGAGCACAGTGAATATTTTTCTTTTTTGTCATAAATGATTGAAAGATGACCAAATAAATTACACAAAGTTGTCACTGAAATGATATATTGCTCACACATGGCATGTGTATATGTGGAATTACACCCCAAAATACATTCTGCTGCTTCTCCTGAGTACCGGGATACCACATATGTGAGACTTTCTGGCAGTCTAGCTGCGTACGGGACCCCGAAAACCAATCATCACCTTCAGGCTTTCTAAGTGCGTAAAAAAGTGATTTTACTCCTCACTCCCTATCACAGTTTTGTAGGCCATGGAATGCCCGGATATCACAAACTCCCCCCCCCCCCCCAAATAACCCCATTTTGGAAAGTAGACACTGCAAGCTATTTGCTGAGAGGCATGTTGAGTATTTTGTAGATCTCACTTTTTGTCATAAAGTTTTGAAATTTGAAAAAAAAAAAAAAAAATTCTGTTTATTTCTTCATTTTGCAAAACAAATGAGAGCTGCAAAATACTCACCGTGCCTCTGAGCAAATACCTTGGGATGTCTACTTTCCAAAATGGGGTCATTTGGAGGGGGGTTTGCGCTACCTTTACATTTCAGGGCCTCCAAAACATGATGGGTACTGAGGAGTAACATTACCATTTTATGCCCTTAGAAAGCCTGAAGGCGATGATTGGTTTTCGGGGTCCTGTATGCGGATAGGCTCACAAAAAGTCTCACACATGTGGTATCCCCATACTCAGGAGAAGCAGCAGAATGTATTTTGGTGTGTAATTCCACATATACCCATGGCATGTGTAAGCAATATATCATTTCAGTGACAACTTTGTGTAAAAAAAAAAATAAATAAATAAAAATTGTAATTCCCCGAAACTTGTGGCAAAATATAAAATATTCCATGGACTCAACATGCCTCTCAGCAGATAGCTTGGGGTGTCTACTTTCCAAAATTGAGTCATTTGGGTTATTTTTTGCTATCTGTGCATGTCATGGCCTCCGAAACCTGGATAGGTAGTGAGGAGTGAAGGCATAAATGTTCGCCCTTAAAAATGCTGAAGGCGGTGATTGGTTTTCGGGGTCCTGTACGCGGATAGACTCACAAAAAGTCTCACACATGGGGTATCCCTGTACTCAGGAGAAGCAGCAGAATGTATTTTGGGGTGTAATTCCTCACATACCCATGGCATGGGTGAGTAATATATCATTTCAGTGATAACTTTGTGTAATATATTTTTTTTCATTCACTTATGACAAATAAATAAGATATTCCATGGACTCAACATGCCTCTCAGAAAATAGCTTGGAGCGTCTACTTTCCAAAATGGTGTAATTGGGGGGGGGGTTTGAACTGTCCTGGCATTTTATGCCCAAATCACCCACTCTTCTGACCACTTGAACCACCAAGTCTTTTCTGACACTTTTTTGTTTACATGAAAAAATATATATTTTTTTTGCTAGAAAGTTACTTTGAACCCCCAAACACTATATATATTTTTAAAGCAGAGGCTCTACAGATTTAAATAGTGGGCATTACAATTTTTTTTTTCACAAGGTATTTGCGCAGTGACTTTTCAATGGCAATTTTTGGGGAAAAAAACACTTTTTTGGAATTTAATGCACAAAAACATACTATGTTGCCCAAATGTTTGGTGAAATATAAAAGTTGATCTCATGCCGAGTGCATAGACACCAAACATGACATGCTTTAAAAATGACGCACACCCACAAAGCGGCGACAAACTATATACATTTTTAAAAGCCTTCAAAAGCCTTTGCAGGTTACCACTTTAGATCTGCAGAGGAGGTCTACTGCTAGAATTATTGCCCTCAATCTGACGTTCGGGCTGATACCTCACATGCATGGTGAAATTGTTGTTTACATACGACACAAGACTAGCGCTTGCGTCCACCTTTGCGAGCGTGCATGGGGAGCAGGGGTGCATTTTTTTTTTTAATTATTAATTTTGCTTTTTATTTTATTTTTACACTGTCCCTTTCATTTTTTTTTTTTAACATTTTTATTTTTATCACAGGGATTTTAAATATCCCCTATGATAAAAATAGGTATTGTCGCATATTTTTTTTTTTTTTTAATTTGGGATCTACTAAATTCTAGATCTTTCCCCAGCCCTTAAAGCATCTGACCACAGCAAAATCGGTGTGATAAGATGCTTCCCCAATTTCCCAATGGCGCTGTTTATATCTGGCGAAACAGAAGTCACAAAATCCTCGTAGCCTCCGGTTTCTTAGGCCATGGAGATGATTGGAGCCATTCTAGTCTTCAAGCAGCTCTATGGTCAGCTGGCGGAACCACCAGCTGCATTCTCACGTTTCCCAGTGGGACAGGAGAGCCTGCGAAGACCAGCAACACACTAGTATGTCGCTGGTCCTTGTTGGGCATATATTGTAATGTTCTTTTTTTTTTCATGCAGCCTATGGGTTAAATGAAAAAAAAGAATCAATCGGTGGGTATGCCCACCATTAGAAAACCTCCCTTGATCCTCCCACTTCTAATGGTGGGCATAGCCACTTTTTAAAAATAATATACCGGAGCATAGGGGCAATCCGCCCCAATTTCTACTCACTGCCCCTATGCTTCGGTATATTTGCTCTTTTTATAACTGTGGTGGTGAAATCACCTCCAACAGCGCTGGTGTCGCTGCTTTATATGGTGGGAGCAAACGCTATTGCTGTCACCCTAGATAAATCAGCTCTGCAGCTGGCGTACCTGAAAATCAAATAAAGTTTAATAAAAACAGTAACACATAAAAATAAAAACATAATTAAAGGTTACATAAAAATATTGCATACCTGCAAAAAAACACTATAATAAACTGCAACAAAACATTACAGATATGCATAAACAGCAATAGAGAGAGCAATAGAAAGATAATAGAGAGAAAATAGAGATAGAAAAACAAGAAACGTACAACTGTTTTTGGCTTTTATTATTTTATTTTTTTTGTGGTTTTTGTAACTTTTTTTTTTTTTTGGTACGCTTTTTTTTTTATAACAATGAACAGTAAAGGTTAGGGTCTCCAAAAATGCGGTGACATCTTTGGAGACCCTGTGAACGTGTGCCCTATTCCTGTGTAGTGCTGTTCCGCTAATATTCAACTAGTGAATGGTAGCGCTCAAAATAGTCACCAATGCAGAGACCAGGCTGGCCAAAACAGGTGGAGCAATAATATCGGGTGTCGCGCCTGTATCCGCGCTGTCGGCAGACATGACATCTTTTTTGGGGGTATCGTTGGGTAGAGGTACCAGGGATGGCATATGGAAAATGCTGTCCATGCAGCCGGCGCACTGCATTTGTATTGGTACATGGGGTGCAGAACCATCTGGATACAGAAGGGCTCTGATGACCTCTTCCTGGAATTGAAGGAGAGGTCCAGTCCGTCCTGGCGCTTTGTATAGCACAAAAGCGTTCAGCAAAGCCAATTGAAATAAGTAAACAGACACTTTTTTGTACCAGCGTCTGGGCTTACGGGCAATTAAGTACGGCGTCAATAACTGGTTGAGGTCCACCCCTCCCATATTTTGGTTATATTCGTGGACACAGAGGGGTTTCTCCACAACACCAGTTCTAATTTGGACAGCCGTGTCTGCATCACAAGCAAATTACCACATCTCAAGCAGGCTCTCCCCCCCCGACTAAGTCGGGATTCTACCAGCCGTTGGGGGAAGCCCCAGTGATTAGGTCGCACGGTGCCACATGCGCCAATTTGGTAATCAAACAAGTGACTAAAAAGTGGCATGCTTGTGTAGTAATTCTCCACGTACAAATGGTACCCCTTTCCAGATAAGGGTGACACCAAGCTCCACACAATTTTGCCAGCACTCCCCATGTAGTCTGGGCATCCTTCCGACTCTACGTGGCTATCTTTGCCCTCATAAACCATAAAACTACACAGTCACAGGGCTTATACATTTTGATCCCGTATCTGGAACGCATACTGGGGACGTACTGTTTGAAAGCAAGACGTCCAGCAAATTTAATCAGGAACTCGTCCACGCACACAACTTGGTTGGGAATAAAATGTGCTGCGAACTGCTGGTTGAAGTGGTTTATGAGGGACCGAATTTTGTAGAGCCGGTCAAATTCAGGGTCCCCGTATGGACAACCGAGTTCATTCTCACTGAAGTGTATGAGCCGCAGGATCTGCTTGTATCGTGTCCTGGCCATGGAAGCAGAGAAGACATACATGTGATGAATTGAGTCAGTGGACCAATATAACCACAATTCAGGTGCTTTATGTATGCCCATGTTGAGGGTAAGGCCCAGAAAGGTCTTAAATTCGGAAACCATAATTGGTTTCCAATCTCTGGTAAGTGACTAATGGAGATTAGCGGCGATGTATTGACCAGCATATAAATTGCTTTGGTCCACAATAGATCTATAGAGCTCTTCGGTGAAATACAGCGAAAAAAAATCAGTGGCCCTAAAGTCAACTGTATTCACCTGAATGCCGGGTTGGCCAGTGAATGGGGGAAGAACGGGCGCTGCATCAGTGGTGGGTTGCCAATCAGGGTTTGCAAGCATGTCAGGAAGGGCACTATGGGCTCTGCGGGCCTGTGATCGTGGCTGCGGGACATTACCAGCTTAAATTGCACTTATGGGACTCGCCACGTCACCATGTGTTACTGCAGTGCTGGTTGTATGACCAGGATGTACTAGGCCGCTGGTGCTTGCCAGGTCACCAGAAGGAGTAGCGGTGCAGTACTGGCTCTCTGTTCCATACGAGAGCCCTGTGGTTCATGCACCTCCAGCGACAGCTAAACGGGATCTGGTACGCCTGACCTTAGCAAGGACCACTCCATCGTCAGAGCTATCTGTCATGGAGCCGCTACAGTCTACGAGCTCGTATTATGAGTCTGAATCTGACAGTGAGGCTTCCCCATTGCTCTCATCTGTCATACTCACCAACGCCTGTTCACTAGTGTACTTCGGATTTGACATGGCTTCTAAATTTATAGGTGGACTAGTGTGACTTACAGGCAAAAAAGTGCACCTGGTTGTCAGAGCCTGTGTCAAGTAGCTACCAAATTCACTGTCAGATTTCGCAGGGATCAGGCGTGATCTCTGCGAATGCTGCAGATCTGTGTTCTGTGACTGGTTAAATGTCAGCGATCTATTGATCCTGCACATGGGTGGGCTGGGTTGGGCAGAGAAGCTAAATGCAGGTGCTAGCAGGTATCTGTGCTGATCCCGCGAACGCTGCATTTTTTAGAACACTAATGGGGACGCTAATATAGATCTGATAAGATACTGCAATAGTATTTAACACCTATCTAATGTTTGTGTGTGCGTGTCAGAGTACCTCACTAACTGGCCCTGCCTGGTGTTTACGCTGACCCTAACGCATGCTAAAACCTAACTGGGGTCACCGCCAGGCGATCGGGGGTTAAAAACCTATAAAAAGGTATATAAAATAATATACGGCGGGTAATCAGATGGGGTAAAAAATCTATCTACCTACTAGCTAGCGTCACCCGTGACACTTATACGGTGATCACAGGTGATGGGGCAATCAAGGGGTTAAAAACTTTATTTGGGGGGGCAAGGGGGGGTATTTACACCTACCTAGGCCTACTAATAACCTACCCTAACACTGATTTAGTGTCACAAGAACAGCGATCAGTAAAAATCAGATCACTGCACTATATGACACTGTGACAGGGGATGACAGCACTGAAAGGGTTAACTGGGGGGGGGGGGCGATCAAAGGGTTAAAAGTGTGCCTAACTGTCCTGGTGTCAGTGTACTGTTGTGCAACTCACATTTGTGATCTCCTCTCTGCAACGGAAAAGAAAGCAGAGAGGGGAGATGACATCACTCCCCTGCCTGTGTTTACATTACACAGACAGGGGAAGGCATCTCATTCGCTGGACCGATCTACATGAATAGACCAAAATCCATTGGTCTATTCCTGTGGATTGAACGGTCCTGTAGCGAATGGGACCACCGTGACTGCGCTGGGGAGGGGGGGCGCACGTGCGCCCCCTAGCTGTGCCCGTGATCGGCGCCTATTTATGGCGATTCACGGGACACGTCCACACTGCCGCAGTAAATATACTGCGCGCTGTGTGTAAGTGGTTAAATTAAACACTCCAGTGTTTAAGTTCTTACTCTTTTGCCTCTGGAGTCTCCTTCCCCCTCTGGAGCCTCTCTTGTATCTGGGCCCCTTTTTCTATGGCGATTTTTATATTGACTCAAAATATATTTAATTATTTACATATATTATTTAATATTTCGTTTTTCCATCCATTGTTATTGTTTTTGATATCCTTTATCCTCATTGGCATAATTTACTCCTAGCCATACATTTTAAAATCATTATCTGTATGGGGCTAGCTATAATTATTATCATCCTCCAATATACATCACTTCCCGCTTGGTGCTGTGTTTACTTCCCCCTCTACCGGAAACAAGGCTTCTAAGCTGATCCCGGAAATACGTCACTACTGATGCTGCTGGAAGTGACGCCACCGGAAATTATGCTGATACCGGATTTGAGTGGCCGCGTGTGACGCCGCCTGTCATTGTTACTCAGCAACCAACCAGTGTTTTTGGCATTTCCTGGTTTACATTGAGGCGTGACGCGCGCTTATACGCCATATTGGATGTTGGACTTCCGCTATGACATTTAGTGGGTGGGTCTAATTAATATACAAATATCTTTATATATCAGCAGTGACTCGGGAGGGGGGGGGGGGACACCCCAGAAGACGTTTTTGGAAACGAAACGCGTTGGGTCTTGTTCCCCTTGATTCACTGCTTTATCCTTATGGTCTCTGAGCTCAGTTTTATTGATCGCATTTAAGTGTTTTTAACCATTTTTAATAAGCCCATTCACACAATGTTTCACTATGGCGAGCCCCTTTTTTCTTCATTCTATGATGCTTTGAATATGGCCGGTGTCTCTTCCTTTGATATTGATGCAGAATCACCCCTTGGATAAACGCTATGATGTGAGTGGTCTATCCTGAATTTAACAGTGGAGTTTCGGTTTCACAACAAGTGAGGACATCCCTTAGGACAATACGTTTTGCTGATGTCTTGCCAGTTTCTGGTAAGCATATAAGTGTGCACATTTGTGGATTCACAGTGGTCACTATAATTGAAGTTGAGCACCTGTCACTTTATATCTTCACAATCATTTTAATCTATATTGTGGGCATTGTCAACCCAGAGGAGAGTAGAAGTACTTACCTGTACTGTTGACTGCCCTGCTCTGTGTGCTTTTTTTCTGGATACGGGCTTTGGACTTTTTAACTTATTTTTTTATATTTATTTTATTTTTGGCTACACCTGATCATTATTACACAGACTATTGTGGATCAACCAGTTGTTTAACTAATTTAAGATCGAGATACGTGGACATATTATCCAATAATAATATTCATATTTATTTTTATTTTTCAATCTGTCTCTTCATGGATGTCGGAATTGATTGAACCTGATGAGCAGGAACACAATACTATTTGTAACTGTGTTAGCCCTTGGCTTGTGCATCAAATCTCCAACTACAGGCGATAGATCTTAAGCTGGCCATACACTATACAATTTTCTTATTCAATTTCCTTTAGATTTACCTTCAATTATGTAATGCAAGGGCCTGCCTGATTGAATACAAATTGAAAGGGTTTAATTTTGACCTCATATTATATGGTTTTGGTAAATCTAAAGGAAAGTTGAACAGGAAAATTGTATAGTGTATGGCCAGCTTAAGTCTATTTGCATGCACATAAACCAAGCAACAGTTTTCTAAGCATACACTATGTAACTGTGCAGTGTAAATCCTACAATTTTACATGTCCAAGTCCCTGGGCATGACTGGTGCTAACAAACATTAAAATGTTTTGACATTTAATTTATATTCGAGGGCGGGGCCACCCGGTGATGTAATTGAATGACCCGCCCACATGACGTCAGGAGGGGCGGGGTCCCCCGCTACATTAGCGGGTGGCCCCACCCTTGTATATACATAAACTGTCAGAACACAGCGAGCGCAGACAGCGGCAGCTCTCCCATGGAGGAAGAGCTGTGCGCACCGTCATCTTGCCATGCATTATGGGGCGCTCCGCGGCGGTCGAAGTTGCCGCGAACGCCCCATAATATTCTCAATTTCGATGAAGGGGCGAACCACGGGCCCACCCCTAATTAACATCAGTCCCTGGCTGCAATGAGCTTCCAATCTATAACACCTCATACACACTATTAGATTTTCTGCAGATTTTTTCCTTCAGATTTACCAAAACCATGTAGTGTAAGGGCCTGCCTGATTGCATGCAAATTGAAACTCTTAAGGTTTGACCTCATATTATATGGTTTTGGAAAATCGGAAAACACAAAAATCTGCAGAAAATCTAATAGTGTGTATGGGGTCTAAAGTACAAAATAACTTGCTTACATTAGAGACTATTTCGACAGGAGACAAAATGGCAGCATGTCTCTGGATTGTGGTGAGAAATCCACACGGGGGAACAAATAAACCTCAAAACAAGCATTAGCATGTTGGGGATCTGAACCAGCAACCCAAGGACTGTTAGGCAGAATTTCTAGCTACTTAGCCAGTGAGCAGCCTCACTCATGTACTGTGCATCTCTGTGGTGTGAACCAGCCCTAAGTCCATAGCCATGCTCAGTGTCACAAGCAATATACAATATATTGTCCTAAGTATTGGGACACCTGCCTTTACAAACACATGAACTATAATGGCAGCCCAGGGTTTAATATAAGCACTGATTTTGGATGAGAAGGCCAGGCTTGCAGTCTCTGCTCTGATTCACCCCCAAGGGGTTCTGTTGTGTTGAGGTCAGGACTCTGTGCAGGTCAGTCAAGTTCCTCCACCCCAAACTCTCATCCATGTCGTTATGGACCTTGCTTTGTTTGCTGGTCCAAATTATTTGGTGAAGGGGGGTTATGATGTGGGGTTGGTTTTCAGGGGTTGGGCTTGGCCTCTTAGTTCCATTGAAGGGAACTCTTAAGGAGTCAGCACACCAAGACATTTTGGACAATTTCATGCTCCCAACTTTGTGGGAACAGATTGGGGATGGCCCCTTCCTGTTCCAACATGACTGTGCACCAGTGCACAAAGCAAGGCCCATAAAGACATGGATGAGGGAGGTTGGGGTGGAGGGACTTTACTGGCCTGCACAGAGCCCTGACCTCAACAAGATATAACACATTTTGGCTGAATTAGAGCAGAGACTGCGAGCAAGGCCTTCTCATCCAACATCAGCGCCTGACCTCACAAATGCACTTCTGGAAGAATGGCCAAACATTACCATAGACACACTCCTAAACCTTGTGGGCAGCCTTCCTAGAAGAGTTGAAGCTGTTATAGCTGCAAAGGGTGGGCCAAATCAAATGTGAACCCTATGGCCTAAGACTGGGCTGTCATTAAAGTTCATGTGTGTGTAAAGGCAGGTGTCCCAATACTTTTGGCTATATAATGTATCTGGCAAGGTTTGCAATGGTGGTGGAACCCTCCTACACATAAATACTACATTTAGACATAATTTATGTAAGACCCTGAGCCATGTTTAACAATATAGGGAGAACAGACTTCTCTATATGAAGTGGCATGTTTGGGATTTTAACCCAGGAACTAGTGCTCCTAGGCAAGAGAGCACGAGCCTGCTGAGCCACAGTCATGCACCTGGGGGTGGAGTCTGTCTTGTGCAGGAAGCAACCACTCTTACGGCCCTGGTTCGGGAACCCCTGGTAGAATAGACAGAAGGTTTGGGAGCACAGGGGGGCAAGAGGGCTGTACTGGTTTACTGGTGGTGGTGTGAGAGGTCCAGTAGCCGCTCGTGCAGATAGCAGAGTAGTGATGCAGGCTGGGGTCCGCAACTGGCTGGCAAGGCGGTACAGAAGGTGCAGGCAGAAGAGTCCTCAGGTACAGGCAGGGTCATCAACAGGTGGGCAGTGAAGTACACCAGGATCAGGCAGAATAGTTGTCGTGGGCAAGCTGGGGGTCGGTGCAGGCAGAGGTCAATCAAGGTAAAGACAAGCCGGGTCACTGGAACCGGTCTCAGGATACAGGTCTCTCTGGAACACACACACAAAACGCTGTAGAACAGACATCACCGGATGCAGGGTGCTGTCTGCTTAAATGGGCCGTTTGGCGCCATTGGCACGCACATGCACACAGGCGCGCGTGAACACGCACAGGGGCAATTTCAGTGCACAGTTGTTTCCTAACATTGCCCCCCCCCAAGGGGCAGCCTCCGGATGCCTCGCCGGGTACCAACTTCCTGACGGTTTCTCTTGAAGGCTTGAAATAGTTCCGCTGCATGAATGTTTGCCTCTGGTTCCCAAGAACTTTCCTCTTCCATTTCTTCCATTTCACCAGATACTGAGTGGAGTTACCTCTCTTCCGTCAATCCAGGATGGCCTCAACCTCGAACCCCTCCTCTCCGTTTACCAGAACCGGTTCTGGTGGACCCTTCTTCCATCCCGGGAAGGGGTCTGGGGGGGGGGGCTGGCTTTAGCAGGGACACATGGAAAACTGGGTTGATGCGTAGAGATGGAGGAAGGACCAGTCCATTAGCCACCCTATTAATTTTTCTCTTCACTGGGAAGGGACCAATAAATCTAGGTCCCAATTTCCTTGAGGGACATGCCAACCTCAGGTTTCTGATGGCCAACAAGACGAGGTTACCCGATTGTAGTTCCAGTTCTCCCCGCCTCCTCTTGTCGAAGACTTCCTTGCTAAGTTCCAAGGTTCTTGTGAGTGTACCCTGCAGAAGCTGGTTGTTTTCCTCAAATAATTTTAAAGTTTCCAGCACTGCTGGTACTGTGCTTTCTGAGGTTGAGCCGGGCAGGAGTGTTGGATGGAACCCATAGTTCACTCAGAATGGGGACTGTTTGGTGGCTGAGTGGATGGTGTTTCTAAAGGCGAATTCCGCCAGGGGCAGTAATGAGGCCCAATCATCCTGAGAGAATGAGGAAAAACAACAAAGATATTGTTCTAGAGTCTGGTCCGATCTCTCAGTTTGGCCGTTGGTTTGGGGATGATAGGCCGAGGAGAAAGCCAGCTCAATCTCCAGTGATGAAAACAGGGCTTCCAGAATCTGGAGATAAACTGGACCCCGCGGTCCGACACAATGCTGAGTTGCACTCCGTGGAGACGGACAATTTCTCGGAAAAAGATTTCTGCAGTTTCTGCGGCAGTGGGTGTGCCCTTCATGGGCAGGAAATGGGCCATTTTGGTCATGCGGTCTACGACCACAAAGATAGTGGTGTATCCTTTGGAAGGAGGCAGTTCCACAATGAAATCCATGGCTATCCGGGCCCAAAGACGTTCAGGTACAGGAAGTGGATTTAAGAGGCCCCAAGCTTTGGCCTTGTTGGATTTGTTCTGGGCACAGGTGGAACAGGTGTTGATGTACCTCTTACAATCTTCTTTGGCCAGCAGCCACCAAAAGGAGCGCGAGAGCAGCTCGGCTGTCTTACAAACGCCAAAGTGCCCAGCTAATTTGTGGTCATGATGTGTTTCCACTGGAATGGAGATTCGGCTGCTATACCAACATTGACCATCTCTGGCCAGCAGTCTAGGATCCGAGGGGACAGTAGAGCTGGCAAGGGATCGTCTAATCTGGGATAGGAGGTCTTCCTGGGAGAGAAGAAAGTTCAGAGGCGGCAGAATTGTATGCGAAGGGGTAGTGTTGCCGGGTTCGCTGAACATTTTGAAGAGGGCATCCGGCTTTATGTTCTTTGACCCTGGCCTGTAGGTTAAATGGAACAGGAATCTCGAGAAAAAGAGTGACCAGTGAGCCTGGCGGGGCTTCAGTCTCTTGGCAGTTCTCAAGTGCTCCAAATGTTTGTGGTCCGTGTAAATCAGAATGTGGTGTGTGGCCCCCTTGAGTAAATACCGCCATTCTTCAAGGGCCGATTTAATAGTTAGTAGTTCTCTATACCCCACATCGTCATTTTTTTTTGTTCCATAAGTTTTTATTGAGATAAAGAATCAGTTTACAGAAGGAAAAAAGAAAGTCAGACAAAATATCGTAAGGTTACAACAATAAAGGATTGTACATAACGTTGACCAGCTAAAATGTTTGAATGTCATAGGCATTAGGATCATCTGCCTCCAAGGCATATAACCGCAACATAGCAAACAGCTGATAAGATTCAGGTCTTAAATACCAGGAGAGAGTTACTCACAGTATTAGGGAAGGATATTTGGGGGGGGCTTGGTAAGGGCCCATGTGAAGAAGATATTAACCTATGATATGTCATAGTGTTTTATGGTCAAATCTGGATTTAATTCTGATTAAGAAAGTGGTGTTTTTTGGGAAAAATTTCCGGTTACACAAGGATATGGGAATTGTGTTAGGTAGAAAAATACTAGAAAGAAAGAAGGAAAGATAGAACGAAGAGAGAAAATGGATAAAGGAGAGGAAGAAGAGAGGAAACGCCATCCACATTTCCTCCAGCCACCGGACCCCCACGCCTGTGAGTAGCAGAAATAGCTAGGCGGGGTTTCTATTCAGGGTCAGATTTGAATTGGTGCCATCTGTGCCAGGTTGCTAAGAACTTGGGATGTACTTCCCGTGCGATACTGATGAGCTCTTCAATTCTTTCAGTATAGTTTAGCCTCCGAAACCACTCATCTTTTGTGGGGATGTTTGGTGTCAGCCAATTAGATGGGATACACTGTCTAGCTGTGTTTATCATGAACATAGTTAGTGACTTAAGATAGCGTCGTTTTGGTAAAGTATTGTGATGAAGTAAGTATGTTGCAGGGGAAAAAACAATGTGTTCCTTTGTGACTGCAAATGTTAGATCATGCACCATCTTCCAGAATTCGGTTATACGTGGGCATGTCCACCATATGTGGAAGAAGGACCCACATTCTGCATTGCAGCGCCAGCATCTATTCGGGGTGGATGGGGAGAACTTATGGATAATTTCAGGTGTTCTGTACCACCTTGATAGGATTTTGAAACTGCATTCCTGAGTGGCTACGTTAAGTGAGCCTTTGTGTGTGTAATGACAGATAGTTTCCCAGTCCTCTTCTGTTAACTGTGAGTCAAGATCATGCTCCCAAGCGGTGCAAGTGTGATCAGGAAAAGTAGATTGACCCACAAATAGGGAGGAGTAGAGGGTGGAGATTAGATGTCTCTGAGGTGTTGTTTTAGAACATAACTCCTCAAGAGTAGTAAGGTCTTTGGTCCAGTGTGTTGAAGTCGTTGGTTTAGTTAAGTAACTCCTTATCTGCAGATAAGGCCATTTGGGGATTGAGTTAGGGGCGAGAAGATTGTTTAGCTCCTCCCAGGATAGGAGTGATTTATTTCGGAAGAAATGCTTCACTAGCACCTCTTTGTAGGGCCAATTTTTGGTTAAGATATTACTCTCCATGCCCAGTGCGAAGTCTGGATTTTGTCTCAGAGGAATTAAGGGGCTGAGCCATGGGGTTGGGTTGGATTTCTTAAAAGCGTTTTGGAAGCAGGCTATAGTTGGGCCTATCAGGGGATGAAGTTTGCTTTCCGAAGGAATATGGCTTGGATGAATCCAGGGGGAAGACTTTAGATTGTGTGTCAGGATTCTGTGTTCCAGGGGGACCCAATCTTTGCAGGACGAGTGGATATTCCAGTCCACTATGCGTGTGAGGTGAGCTGCCTGGAAGTATCGGCGTAGATCGGGGAGAGCAATTCCTCCTTTGTGTTTGGGAAGAATCAATCTGTCATACTTGATTCTTGGAGGTTTGTTTTGCCAAATGAATACTGAGAAAGCCTTTCGGGCTTCTTTGAAAAATGTATTTGGGATATGGATGGGGATTGTTTGGAATAGATATAGAAATTTAGGTAGCGTCATCATTTTAAGAAGGGATGCCCTTCCAAACCATGAAACATTTAGGGTGTTCCACCGTTTGAGGTCCTCTTTGGTTTCTTTCAATATTGGGGTGAAGTTATATTGAAAAAGGTTTGAGAGGGATTGGGGAATCTTGATTCCTAAGTAGGTTATGGAGTCTGTGGCCCATTTGAAGGGAAAGTTGGCCTGACATTGCTGTTCTATTTCTTTGGAAAGCGTTATATTTAGTGCCCAAGATTTTGAGTAATTGATTTTAAAATTTGAAATTTGATGAAAGTGTTCCAGGATTTTCAATAGGTTTGGGATTGTTGTAATAGGTTCAGAAAGAAAAAGTAGGAGATCATCTGCAAACGCTGCAACCTTGTATGTATGATCCGAGATCGTCACGCCTTTGATGTCCGAACTCATTCTTATTTTATTAAGAAGAGGTTCTAGTGCAAGCACAAATAAAAGAGGTGATAAGGGGCAGCCCTGTCTGGTGCCATTATGAAGCTTAACCACTTCAGCCCCGGAAGGATTTCCAGCTTTAGGACCGGAGCCCTTTTTGCGATTCGGCGCTGCGTCGCTTTAACTGACAATTGCGCGGTCGTGCAACGTTGTAC
>BLSH010524517.1:0-19475 GCA_018402905.1 Glandirana rugosa | reverse complement strand
ATTGTGGCCTTATGTAGGTAGGGTAGATCTTGCTGGGTTATAAATATATAATCAATTCTGGAATACTTCTGGTGAATCGGGGAGAAGTATGTGTAGTCCTTTACTTGTGGGTTAACTGCTCTCCATGTGTCATGTAGTAAAAGGTTATGTAATTGCATTTTAATTTGTTTTAGTGCCCTGTATGGAAGGGCTGAGGTGCCTGTTGAGGTATCTAGCAGTGGATTGAGCGGTACATTGAAATCCCCTCCTAGAATTAATATACCAGACATGAAGTTTAGAAGGGTGTTGCCTATGTGACGGAAGAAGGGGACCTGTTTGCTATTAGGTGCGTAAATGTTCGCTATCGTGATGGGGTGTCCTTTCAGTGTGCCCTTCAGGAATAAATATCTACCCTCTTGGTCCGAGAGGGTGTCTTGCACATTAAAAGGGGTATGCTTGGAAATGAGGATTGAGACGCCTTTAGTTTTAGAATCTTTGTTGGAAGAGTGGTATACAGAGGTAAATCTCGCATCTTTTAACTTTGGGATCTTGTTTAATTGAAAGTGAGTCTCCTGTATTAAGATTATATCAGCTCTCAATTTGTGTCCCTCTCTAAGTAAGAGAGACCGCTTTTCGGGAATGTTAAGACCCTTGGCATTGATGGAAACCACTTTCAGTTTGAGAGGAAGCTTTTGGGTGTTTGGTTGAGGCATAGTTGTGGATAACTTAGTTTAGAGGTCACTGCTAAGATTCACTGAATGGGCTAATTCTGGGTTGGCGAGGGGATCCGGTGACCGAGAAAATAAATCGGGGAGAGAGAGAGAAAGCAGGAAGAGAAAAGAAAGAAAGAAGGGAAAGTTAAGGAGGGAACAGAGAAATAGCACGTATTAGAGAGAGGGGAACTTGTAGGGATACAAGTTACAATACACTCCGGAGGAGGGTATAGGCCTGCTAATCCTCCTTAGATAGGGATAGGGGAGGGGAATCCGGTGAGGTCAAGAGAGAAGTATATAACTCTCTGGGTGGGGGAGTAGTCAGATAGCAGAGATTTCTGGAAGCTTTCCTGTGGTGTTGGAGCTGGGTTAATGAGTGTGTAATAGGGAATATGGATGATATCATATAGCTGTGATGATATGGGGAGGAAGGTTAAATGGCGGGTCTATGTAGGGCCGCTATTAACCCTGCTATTGTTTAGTGCTGCAGGGTATTGTTTTGCCAGGATAGGAGGGTTAGTGGTGAAGGGTGTTGAGTATTACCTTACTTAGGATGGGGGAACTGTTATTGGACATAGCTACTTTAAATTATCATGTGACACGAATTTAGCAATTCTATCAGAGATTTAAGGCTAGAGTGTGAGAAGCAAACCAGATAGTCGGGGGAGTAAAGAATTGCCGTGATCCCGGTGTTGTCCGGGAATTTTGTCTTTGGGGCTTATCCCTGACTCACAGGGTTTAGGGTGTCCATCTCCGGGGTCTCGGGATCCCCGGCACCGCTCGAGGCGGCTCCAGGAATCCCGCCACCCCGGCAGGAGCCTGCTGACACAAATACATATCACAGTAACAGCTGAGTATATCCTGTGTAAACAGTAACTTAACATACAATAGAAACTCACATGACCTCTAGATTGAGCGTCTCTTTGGTATGTTCTTTGATGGAAAGTGAGAGGATTCCATATAACTGGATGAACTCTATAAAAAGAGCATTGGTTAAGAGGAGATACAAAAACCTGTAAGACAATTGGAGGTATATTACCCAAGTAACAAGACAGTCGCATCAACATATTTAACTAAGAGAACCTTTAAACAGCCCTGGTGTAGTAAGTACAATGTCATAAGATGCCTTAGTCCCCTTAAAGTTAGTTCATTCAGGTAGCGGATGTGGCAGGATTATATTAAAAGAATAAGCAACATGTGGTTGCTAATGGTATCAGTTTCAATCTTTGTTTAGGAAGGCTGGTTTGTCCTATATATCTTCTGTGAGTCGGATATGGTGAATACATCTGTGTATCTAGAAGCGCGTTTTATATTCCTTAGCGTTGAAGATCTGAGATTGAGGCATTGTCTCTGGGTGAGGTGATACAGTTAGTTTTAGCCTCTGTGTGGGAACTGGGGATATTCCTGGGGTAGGATATGGCGTACTACAAGGCAGTTAACCTTAAGTTAATGTTTAAATTGTAACGATAAACGAGCAATCTGTCTTGCCTGTGTTCATTTCGGGTGTTTAGATGTCAATGCGATCCCTTCTGCGAGGGGGGGGGGGAAGCCCCTGGGCTTCTATGGTTGTCATCTCTGCGGTTTTGGTTAAGTGGTGGAGAGTTTGAAGAGTTTCTGCGTCTTCTGTCTCGATGTCTTTGGGCTCTGGGAGTGCTGTCGTTTGTTACTTCGATCCAGTTATCTGCAATGGAAAATGAACTATACCAGTCTGGGACTTCAACTACAGGCATGTTCAGGGTTTCGCAAAATGACTGGAGGTCATCTGGAGTGCGTAGGTAGGCGGAGTGTCCCCTCCATGTGGCTGACAGGCAGAAGGGGAACTTCCATCTGTATGGAATCCCCCTACTACGGAGTTGATCTAGCAGGGGTCTCAGTGCTCTTCTGTGATTTAGTGTAATGGTGGAGAGGTCCTGAAAGAGTTTAATATCTGTGCCATTAAGCTGAACTCTGTTGCGTTAGCGTGCTTTCCTGAGAATGGCTTCTTTAAGTGGAAAGTTAACTAGACAGCAAACAATGTCTCTTGAAGGATCAGTGTCTTGCCCTTTAGGCCTTAGTGCCCTGTGGATCCTTTCCATCTCTATAGGGGAATCTGCTGGTCTTTCCAGTAGATCGTTGAACAGACCAGAGACTGTTTGTTCTATTTGGTGTTGTTCAACGGACTCTGGAATGCCCCTAATGCGTATATTGTGGCGTCTGCCCCGATTATCCAGGTCTTCGAGATGTCTGTGCATCTCTATGATGTGGGAAAGGTTTAAGTCTGTTGATCTTTGGACTTGCTTGATTGCCGCCGCATGGCGTGAGGCAGTTTGCTCAACTGCCCCAATTCGCGCAGAGACTGCATGAATTTCCGTCTTGACATCCGAAATTGCTGCAGTAAGAGTGGCTTTTATATCTGCTGCTACGGCGTGTAGGTCACCGAGATTTAGTGGTTGGTTCAATGTGGTTGGTGGGGAGATATTTGTGTGGGCAGAACCGCCTTGTGCGTTTGTACCCGTAGGATTCTCACAATCCATATCTGAGACTGCACGGTTCTCGCCCCCCGCCATCCTAAACATTGCTGGGATATTACCCGGTGTTTGGGGAGCTGATTCCTTGGAGTTGCGGGCTTGCTGTGGACTTTGATCAGTTTTCCCCATCTTAAAGGGTTACTTTGCAGAATATTGAGTCCCTTGGAGGATATGGAGCTCCTTGTCACAGGAGGGCCTAGCCTAAGCGGCCATCATTGTGTGGAATGGGATCAGGAGAGAGAGAAAAGCTATGTATGGGAATAAGGTGAAGGAGGCAAAATGTCGGATTTATCAGACCAGCTTGAGTGTTACAGTGGGACAGTCTATTAGAAGTTAATTTTGGATGAAATATTCCTCAGCTAGTTGCGGGAAGGTTACAGTCTGTTGGTGTGAGCCGTTTGTATGGACGTCCGTGGGGGTGCTCTTAAATTTAGTCCCCGGCTTTGCGGCTGCTGCTAGGCCCCGTTTTTGTTTGGGATGTATTGGGCGTTAAAAACGTCCGGATGCCCAGATTTGGATAATGAGGGCCCCTGGGAAGATCAGGAATGATGTTGAGGTCTCTTGGGGTGAGAGGATGGTGGAGTTGAGTGTTTGAGATTGATGCAGGGTTAGGCCTCAATATGGCGCTTGGCGCTGTGATAGAGGCCTAGCGACAGGCTTTCTCCTCGGGCTGCTTGGGGTCCCTGGGGCTTATCAAGCTGCTTTCCTGCAGGATTAGGGTTTAGGGCAGCAGGGGATGATGTCGCAGGGGCTTACCGTTCGACGGTGTGCCGGGATGTAGATGGATTGCTTTGGGAGGGCTTGGTGTCCGCGTCTCCCGCTCCGGTCCGCTCTCCTCTCCTTCTGTCCCCCGGTTCGGCTTGCGAGCTGCTTGCAACGTTCCCCTGAGGGGGATGAGGACTCTGGGTTGTAATTGTGCGGTCTTGGGTATGGATGGTGGGGTAATATGGAGTTAAGAGATAGCTTTTCTTTTCTCAGAGGAGCAGAGCTCTGGAATCTGCGTCCGTCTTCCTCTGCAGCTGGCCACGCCCCCCCATCGTCATTTTTTTCAGGTGCTGACAGTTTGCAGGAGAAAAATGCGATGGGATGGAGGAAGGCGTTGGACCCTTGTCTCTGGGAGAGAACGGCCCCTACAGCGGTTTCTGAAGCGTCCACTTCCAGGACATATGGCAGAGCTGGGTCAAGGTGCTTCAGGATGGGTGCCGTAGTGAACAGTTCCTTCAGAGTCTGAAAAGCCATTTGGGCTTCGGTGGACCAATGGAAACGGGTGTTCTGCTTCATTACTGGGTGATTGGGGTGATGATGGCAGAGAACCCCTTGATGAATTTCCTATAGAAATTAGCAAAGCCCACAAAACGTTGGACCCCTTTTCTGTCTGTGGGTGCCGGCCAGTCTAAAATGGTAGAGACCTTCTGCGGGTCCATATTAATGCCAGTCACAGAAATGACCAGGCCAAGGAACTGGATACTGGACTGTTCAAAAGCAAACTTGTCTGCCTTGGCGTAGAGCCCATGCTGCCAGAGGCGGCTCAAGACCTTGATCACATGCCCATGGTGCTCCTCGAGGGAGGAGGAGAATATCAGTATGTCACCCAGGTAGATGATTACAAATAAGCCCAAATAATCCCGGAACACATCATTCACGAAGTGCTGGAAGGTTGCGGGGGTGTTACATAGGCCAAAGGGCATGACAAAGTACTCGTAGTGTCCAAAACCAGTATGGAAGGCGGTCTTCCATTCATCGCCCTCCCGGATCCGGATGAGGTTGTAAGCCCCACGTCCAGAAAACTATGGTAGGCAGAGGGAACCGACAGGTGGGTATCAGAGTCTGGATCTGTGTCCCAACAAACCAGGGTAGGGACTGTTTCATCGGCTTGTCGCAAACAGCGCTGACGGCAGTACACGGATTGGAATTTGATGGTTCCAGTGACCCAATCAATACTGGGGCTGTGTGTCCAGAGCCAGGGCAGGCCTAAGATGATGGGGAACAGGGAAGATGCAATAGCATCAAGAAGAAGCAGTTCCTGGTGGCCATCAGCCGTGGTGGCAGCTAAAGGAGCGGTCTCGTGGGTGACCGTGCCAGAATTGAAGGGGGATCTGGTGGTAAGCTGCAAATGCTTCATCCGCAAAGCAGCTGTATGCTCCGGAATCAATTATTGCTGGAACCTAGATAGTACCTCCAGGGAGCTGCAAGGAAAGAGAGATCACAAGGGGAGAGACCGAACTTGGCCAGACAGGTAAGTCACTAGTAGCAACTGGTGGACACTTACCGCGTTTGGTAGGGCAGAATCTCACCACATGTCCGGGTTCTCCACAGTAGAGGCACAGGTTCAGCGAGAACCTCTGTTGTCTCTCTTCGAGGGGTGAGCGAGGAGCGTAGGAGCCCTATTTGCATTGGCTCAGATGTGTCCGGAGGAGAGGAGGAGGAGGTTGCGGAGGCAAAGGGAGTTGGTCTTGGGTAGCTGGGAACCCAAGGTAGCATTTAGATAAGACGTAGGGATCCTGGGACTCTTTCAGCTCGGCGCTCTCTGAGACGCCAGTCGATCTGGATCGCCAGGTTGATGAGAGCGTCCAGGGTCGGAGGTACCCCCACACGGGCCAGCTCATCCTTGAGGGATTCAGACAGACCCAGTCGAAATTGGTAGCAGAGTGTGAAGTCATTCCACCCCATGTCTGCTCTCCGCTGCCTAAATTCCACCACGTAGTCTTCTGTGAAACAGGGGCCCTGCTGGAAGGCGTGAAGCGTGGCCTCTGCGGTGGCTGCCTGGTGGGGGTCCTCGTAGAGTCGGGCCATAGCTTGAAAGAACAGGGCTAAGGTAGAGACCTCTGGGGCCCTCTGCTCCCACAGACGGTGCCCCCAGGCCTGGGGCTCTTCCTGTAATAGCGAGATAACGAGTCCCACCTTCGTGGCTGCGAGGGAGAAGGTGCAGAATTGGAGGCCGAAGTACAGCTCACAAGCATTATGGAAGGCCCGGATCTTGCAGCGGTCCCCAGAGAACGTATCCGGCAGGGGGACTTTTGGTTCAGAAGGTAGAGCCACAATGGTGCAACCTGCGGCCTGGCTGCTCCCTGAAGCTGCGTGTGCAGAGAGCTCCTGGACCTGTTTTTCCAGCCGGGTATAGCCTTCCTGCAGGTTCCTGACCACCTGTGTGAGGCCGGCAAGGTAGACACATAGTTCATCCATAGCAGAGGGTGCTCCCTGCGCAGACTCCAACATAGCTGTCCACTGCTGTCACGCACCTGGTGGTGGAGTCTGTCTTGTGCAGAAAGCAACCACTCTTATGGCCCTGGTTCAGAAACCCCTGGTAGAATAGACAGAAGGTTCGGGCGCACAGGGGGGGCACAAGGGCTGTATTAGTTCACTGGTGGTGGTGTGAGAGGTCCATCAGCCGCTCGTGCAGATAGCAAAGTAGTGATGCAGGCTGGGGTCGGCAACTGGCTAGCAAGGCGGTACAGAAGGTGCAGGCAGAAGAGTTGTCGGGTACAGGCAGGGTCGTCAACAGGCGGGCAGCGAAGTACACAAGGATCAGGCAGAAGAGTTGTCGTGGGCAAGCTGGGTGTCGGTGCAGGCAAAGTCAATCAAGGTCAAGACAAGCCGGGTCACTGGAACAGGTATCAGGATACAGGTCTCTCTGTAACACACACACAAAACGCTGTAGAATGGACAGCACCGGCTGCAGGGAGCTGTCTGCTAGGCAAGTGTGTGTTACCTTGTGAGCTACAGAGCTGCTGCATGTAGAGCCCTCCTACACATATATACTGCATTTCTTTGAATAGATAGGTGGTGGAATTACATTAGTCAGTAATTATTCTTCTTAATTTATTCTGTGATATTTGGTGGTTCTTGCTGTGTGAGTGTAGAATAGTGATGTTACCCTCTGATTTTTGGAAATTACATTTATATTTCTGATGTTGGTACACATATCACATTTTTTGGGCTCAAAGTAGGATCATTTGGACCACACCCAGTGTGGTCTATCCATTAGCCAGGAGGCTTATATGCATTTGATGAACTTATGTTTTGGAACTGTTTTTCCTACCCCTGCGAGGGAGACCTTTCTGTTATACTTATTTGCTGAATGAATAAACATGATCAGGAAGCCCTTAACCTGACATACGGCTGGACGACATGATTGAGAACCTATTTACTTGAAGCTAGTCGCTAACAAGTAGTAAAGATGGATGCGTGCAAGCCCTCTACTGATCCACGCTGAATGGCAAGTTTGCTGGCTACACTGTATATCTGTTGTTAAAAGACTGCATTTAAATAAGCTGTGTGAACATCGTGTCAGCGGTGTTAAAAGGACAACAGTGTGTCTATACCACTTAAACGCACAGTGTACCGCAGTGTAATTTGTGAGTCTGCAGCATGGAGGACTTAATGAAGGCCTTGCTCCAGAGTACTGCTACACAGAAACAGACTTTTCAGAAAGTCCTGGCTCAGCATCAGCAATCTACTGCTGCACAACAAGAAACGAATAGACTGTTGGCGGCTCAGCAGCAGCAAGTTGTGGTTGCCCTGGCTCAGGCAACTGGGGCACAAGTGGCTGCTTTGGCTCAGGCAGATGAGAGAGACCGACAGGCGTTAGCAGAAGTACTCCAGCGGATGCCAACCCAGACTGCAATTGTTTCCACAGGGTCCCCTGGTGACACCCTGTCAGGCACCAAAAGTCACCTTCTACAAAAAATGACATTCCAGGATGATGTCAAAGCCTTCCTATGTACTTTTGAGAAAACTGCTGAGGGGCAGGCCTGGCCTAAAGATCGCTGGGCTGCCCTGGTGACCCCAATGTTAGCAGGGGACTCCCAAAAGGCATACTTTGACTTGTCCGCTGAGGATGCCCAAGATTATGACAAACTAAAAGCTGAGATCTTGCGGTGTCTGGGCGTCACTGCGGCAGTAAGAGCACAGCGAGTATACAGCTGGAGTTTCAAGGCAGATGTATCCCCCGGCTCCCAAATGTATGACCTAATCAACCTGGTCAAACGGGGGCTGCAGCCTGGGATACTCACAGGGCCCCAAATAGTGGAAGCAGCTGCAATGGACTGGTTCCTGTGAGCTCTACCTCCTGAGTTGCAGCAGAGATGGGTGAGGTAATCTGATCCAAATTTAAAGGATGTTCTGGTTGAGCCAGCAGAATGCTACTTGGTGGCAGAGGACCTGGTTGCTGGGTCTGCAGTTGCACAATCCCTGATGGAGAAAAGACCCCTCCTGGGGGCACCTGGTCAACCCCAGCAACCCAGTTGGTAAAGCCAAAAAGAGGAAGCCCTGAAAGGCTGGCGAGAATGATCGGAGCATCACCCCCTGTTGAAAGACCCCGTATGGAAAGCCCCAGAGGAACCCATGGGCATCCCCAGTGTTGCTGGTGCAGTGAGTGGGGTCATATCACTGCCAAGTGTCCTTTGAATCCTGAGCCTATGGAGTGTGATGTAGTCCGATGCATGTCCCTGTTCGCTCGCCCAGGCCTGGTCGCTGATCTGGACATGCCCTCCTGGACTCTGGAAGCCTAGTCACCTTGGTCTATACCCGGCTGGTGGACTCTGAACAGCTGACCCAGCATCAGGTAGGAGTGGTATGTGTGCATGGCAACTGTAAGAAGTACCCCACAGCACTGGTGACCTTTGAAATCAGCTCAGGATCTGTTTGCCATGAAGTAGCTGTGTCCCCTATCCTATTGTACAGTGTAATACTGGGGAGAGACTTTCCATTGTTCCAGGAACTATGCAGTGGAAAGGATAAGAGTCCTGTGCCCAAACTTCCTAACGGAACAGCAGGGGGGAACCCTAACCCCTTTTAACCAAAGGTTGATAAAAATGCTGTAGGGGTAACCCCTGATGAAAATGTGTCTTTTCTCCTAGCAGTCTATGTGGGTGAACCAGAGGTGACCCCTGAGACCCTAGAGTTGCCCGGGGTACCGGAGCTAGAGGTTTCTCGGGACAACTTTTGGACCGCCCAGTTACAGGATCCTACTCTTGTACAAGCCTGGAAAAAATGTTAAGGTAAACAATGGGACCCCAGTAGCCCCGGTGCCGGAAAATGTGTTTCCTCATATGGCGGTTAACCATGACATGTTGTATCGGGTTGATAGAATTTGGGGTGAGGTTGTGGAACAACTCGTGGTGCCTGGCTCTTATAGGAGGACAGTGCTAAACCTGACCAATACACATATCCTGGGTGGTCATCTGGCCTATGAAAAACAAAAGAACGTGTCGTACAGAGTTTCTTTTGTACACGCAGACATGTGAGTCATGCCCTGAGTGTCAAAAGGCAGCCCCTATGCCCCATTACCGTAGCCCACTGGTGCCATTGCCTGTGATTGAGATTCCCTTTGACCGAATTGCTATGGATCTGATAGGGCCAGTAGTTAAGTCTGCCAGAGGCTATCAGTGCTTCCTAGTCATCATGGACTATGCCACCCAGTATCCCAAGGCTGTTACCTTAAGAAACACTTCCTCCAAGACCATTGCCAAAGAGTTGTTCCACATGTTTACCCATACTGGAATCCCAAAGGAGGTTCTAACTGACCAAGGGACTCCCGTCATGTCAAAGGGGATGAAAGAATTGTGCAAATTGTTCAGTATTAAGCATTTGCATACTTCAGTTTACCACCCTCAGACAGATAGATTAGTAGAACGGTTTAACAAAACCCTCAAGAGTATGCTCAAGAAGGTGGTGGCTAAAGATGGGAGAGATTAGAATTGTCTACTGCCATATGCTGTTCACCATTAGAGAGGTCCCACAGTCTTCCACGGGGTTCTCACCCTTTGAACTCCTGTATGGGAGACATCCCAGAGGGTTACTGGATATTGCAAAAGAAACGTGGGAGACTGAAACTACTCCCTACTGGAGTGTCATTGAACATATCTCAGCCATTCAGCATAGATAGATAGGATTACCTCAGTATTGCCCCTGGTTCAAGAACACATGCAGCAAGCCCAGGAAGCACAGAGACGAGTATACAATAGGTCGGCAAAAGTTCGGACTTTCCATCTGGAAGATCACATAATTGTTTTAGTCCCTGCGGTGGAAAGTAAGTTCCTAGCTAAGTGGCAAGGACCCTATGAAATATTGGAAAAGATTGGGGAGGTAAACTATAAGGTATACCAACCAGAATGGCGGAAGAGCAGATCTATCTTGTAAATCTAATTACAGCATGGAAAGACAGGGAAGCTGTCCTAGCCTCAGGTAATCAGCCACTAAAAAAAGAGGGAGGCATAAGTGAGGTTCAGATACTGGAGTCTATGTCAGTGTCCCAACAGCAGAAGGTGAGGGAGATTCTACAGTGCAATAAAGATTTCTTCGCAGACTTGCCTGGCTGCACGAATGCAATTAAACATGACATTGTCACTGACACCAAGATGTGAGTGCGGCTTAAGGCTTATCATATTCCAGAGGCCCGCAGACAGGCAGTAGCCTAGGAAGTTCAGAGGATGTTCGACCTCGGGGTGATAGAGAAGTCCAAAAGTGAATGGTGTAGTCCTATAGTGTTGGTTCCCAAATTAGATGGGTCCTTAAGATTTTGCAATAACTTTCGGAAACTGAATGAGGTGTCAAAGTTTGATACATCCCGACTCCTCAGTACAGCCCCAAGGCTGGTGCCTCTATTACCTCTGCCTTGACCTTGTCCTGCTTGCACACACTGTGAAGTCTGGTTTTATGTTGTTTTTTTAAGAGTTAAAGCACTAACCATTCATATTTGTCTACCATAGACTATGGAATGTGATGCTGACTGATAAATACGCCCCATTCCTGGTGTCACTGAGTAATTGTACAACTCTGACAGTGCTAGATCTGATGATGAATAATCGCCTTACTGATGCCAGCACCGAATACATAGAGGATCTTATACTAACATCAACCAGCTTGAAGGAGGTCAGGTCAGTATTTATTTGTCAAAGTGCTTAAGCATTCAATATAATTGTGTTTTCATAGAATCCTTGTATAATGATAATAACTAAAAATGTATAATGTATGTCAGTGTAGGGCTTACAGGTGCTGGCACAGAAACAAAGTATAAAAAAGGTAAAAATCTTACATTCAGTAAGGCTCGGTTCACATATATGCGGGTCTCTGTGCAGAGACCGGTGCGGTTTCCATTCAACTGTTCAGGTGCAATTCAGGTGCAAATTTGACACTTAAATCGCACATGATCTGGACTAAAAAATGCACAGGAACTTTTTTAAATTTGTACTGCAACTGGCCCACACATACACATATGTGAACCGGTCTGGTTCACATGTTATATCAATCAGAAGCAGTTTAAAACACATCCAATTTGCATATACAGTATGCGAACTGATCCTAGGGGTATACATCTATATCAACAAACCTGCCAGTGCCTTTAAGCCCTACATAATCTCTCCCCCATGTACTTGATCAGCAGGACAATTACAACTTAAAACAGAAGTTTGGGAATGCAGTAAAATAAAAAAAAAATCATACTCACCTAGAGTCAATCCCAGCTGCAGCTGTCCCCCGCCTGCTCTACCCTGAGAAACGAGCAAACACCATTGATTGCTCATTTCTCCCCCCTCTGCTATGAGCAGAGAGCCATGACTGTCAGTCAGCGGCTCTCTGCTCTGCCCCTCTCCCGTGCTCACTGGAGTGCTGGGCTGTGGAGGGGGTGGGAGGGGTTGGCTCTCAGCAGCATGCTCAGAGGCTGAGCTAGCTGCAATATTCCAGGCACATTTCCTGCATATATCCTGCTTTGACAACTGGGTAGTCACCCCATGCCTTTTCAGGTCTTTCAGACTTTCACTGTCTGCTGCCCCCTCTGACATCAAATTATCTGAAAATTTTAAAAATTACACTGGAATTGGCTTCTTACTATTTAGAAGTTGGAATGACTATTTTTTTCTTTCGTTTATTGACGGACGCAGCCTCTTAATCTTGACATGTGGGTATGCACCTTTTACCAGAAGTAGACTAGGCAGAACATAGTTCAGACAAAAAGCAAAGCTAGCCCCTCCCAGGGGGCAGTCCTCACTCTGCATAACCCCCTCCACCCTGCTAGCACTTCAGTTTTTATCTGCCTAGTGCAAGGAGTAGGACCTGGCTCCCTGCTGGGATCTGCGGTTCCCCAATTTGCAATCAAGCAGCTGGCTGGGTGACAGGCTGGAGATATTTAGGTCCAGGTAGTCTCCCCACCGCGGCCGACGGATGCGAGCTGTCCCTTAGCTGCTTGCGGGGTCGGCCGCATCGGGCCCCGTTCCGTGCGCGGTGGCCGGCGGGTTAAACGTCCCGCCAGCGCACTGAGTGGCCGGGCTGCGGCTCGCGTCGAGGTGTCGCATGGCCAGCAGCTCCCTCCCCACCTGTAGGGGTGGCAGGTCTGTCTCGGATGGCTACCCGCCGTCTGGAAGGGTGAGTACGCTTTCCCCCTCCCCCCCTCGGGGGTGCGGAGGGGGGCTGGCGGGTGTCCCCCCGACTGGGTTTAGGTGGCTTCTGATCGCCCCCTCCCCATTCCCCCCGCTGCATCCCACCTCCGTTGCCTGCTGTTTCTGGGTCCCCTGGCCATGCGGCGGTCACCACCATTTTTCCGGGGCCGGCCGTCATTTTGCCGTAGTCGCGGCCATTTTGTGGCGGTTTTGGCCTCTAGTGACCGCTCGGTGGCCATGTTTGGTTGGTCTCCTGATGGGCAAAAAGCATGTGCTTTGGCGCCGTTTCCTCATTCTGGTCGGCGCGGTCGGCACATGTGGTGGGATCTCTCAGCAGCAGCAGCAGTGGAGGCAGAAATGGCAGGAGAGCAGACATTCAGCAAGTATAGCTCGCTTCTCCCTGGGGTGTTGGTGGCGGCGCAGTACGGGTCCTCCTGTGTATTTCCGGGCCAATGTGCGGGGGCAGCTGAGGGGTGGCATTGTGGCGGGCTTGCGGCCTCACAAGTGTCCCGGGGGGTGGCGCAATAGGGGCTGAAGCGGAAGTCTCTGCGGAGTCTCCGGCGGTGCTGGGACCTGTAGTCCCACTAGATAAGTTAACTTCAATTCTGGAGGAATTTCTTGCCCAGGTGGAACTGGTCCGTGGTAGGGGGGTGGCAAAGAAGCGTTCACCCCCTCCCCCATCCTCTGAGGAGGATTCAGAGCCGGAAGGGGGTTATGTGGTCACAGGGACCCCGTGAATCTGTCAGATGGGGAATTGGACCCTTCTGAAGGTGAGGAGGAGCAGGGGGCCACCATAGCGCGGGAAAAGGCGTCAGTGGGCTCCCTGGTGGCTGCCGTCCTCGAGACGCTGCATTTGGGCCAGGCTGGGACGTCGCAGGAGGTGGCTTACACCTTTGGGTCCCATAGGCCGGCTCGGGCTCCTAAGGTTTTCCCTTATGTGCCATATTTTGATCAGTTTGTCTACAAGGAATGGCAGCGTCCTCAGAATTTGTTCGCATTACCAAAATGCTTTTCTGTGTGCTATCCTTTTGAGGATAGCTTGTTGCAGAAATGGGTGTCCCCCGTGGTAGACCCGCCGGTGGCCCGTCTGAACAAGGCTACCACTATCCCGATGGAGGGTTCTCCATCATTTAAAAATCAGCTGACAGGCGGACGGAGGCCATGTCCAAGGCTATGTTCCTGGTGGCGGGGGCGTCCATGTGGCTGGTACTGGCGTCAGCAATGGTGGCGCAGTCGCTCACAGAGTGAGCGACGGTGTTGCACAAGGATTTGGGGGACCTTGTGGTTCCTTTGGAGCCGGTGCAGCTGACTGACCAGCTGGCGCAGGGTCTCAGGTACCTCTGCGACGCGGCCTTGGACGTAGCTCCCATGCTGTCAAAACTGGCAGTTTTTGCGATCATCATTAGACGGCTGCTGTGGCTGCGGTGCTGGTCAGACGACCATGCGTCGAAAAAAGGCCTCACGGGCCTACCGTTTCAGGGCGGTCGGCTGTTTGGGGCTTCCCTGGATGAGATCATTAAGGATTTCACAGAGGGGAAGAGTACCTTTCTTCCGGAACCCAAGCGGCGGGAGCAACGCCAAAAACAGGGTCCCTTTTTCTCTACCCAGAAGCGTTTTTTTCGGGCGCCCGGTGCAGCGGGCGCGGGTCCTCGGTCCGGCAAAGCTGCCGCAGGAAACCAGAAGCGTCCCTGGCAGCACAAGTCCGGGAAGGCGGAGGAGATGCCCGCCTCTGCATGATGGGTTGCCCCCGCCCAACCCTCGGGTGGGGGGGTCAGCTTCTGGGGTTCGCGGCCCGGTGGACCACCCGCATCTCGGATCTTTGGGTGCGAGAGGTGTCGTCCGGGTACAAGATAGAGTTCTGTACCCTGCCCCCGGACAGGTTCTTCCCCTCAAATCTGCGACTCCCTCCAGGGCATCGGTGAGCTCTGTTTGGGGCTGTCTGGGCTCTGTTCGAGCAGGGAGTGATTGTCCTGGTCCCTCCTGCGGAACGGTTCCGCGGGTTTTATCCAAACCTCCTTGTGGTTTCAAAGAAGGATGGAGTCAGGCCGGTTCTGGACCTAAAGGTGCTCAATCACTTTGTGAAGGCGCGCAAATTCAGGATGGAGTCAGTCCGTTTTGTCGTGGCCATGCTGCGCCAAGGGGTTTTCCTGGCTTCTCTGGACATCAGGGACGCGTACCTCCATGTTCCCATTTGTGTTTGGCATCAGCATCCTGCGTTTTGCGGTGGGGGACCTACACTACCAATTTGTGGCTCTCCCCTTTGGCCTAGCCTCCGCTCTGCGAGTCTTCACCGAGCTGTTGGCTCCGGTGCTGGCTCTGCTGAGGCAGAGGGGCATTGCTGTGGTGGCATATCTAGATGATCTGCTTCTGAGGGCGGAGTCAGCTCCTGTCCTGGAGGATAATGTCTCTATCACCCTGGCCTCCCTGCGGGACTTCGGCTGGTTGGTCAACCTTCAGAAGTCGACGCTGGTCCCATCGCGTCGCCTAGAATATCTGGGCCTGATACTGGACACAGAGCAGGCGAGGGTGTTCTTGCCTCTGGCCAAGTTGCTGATGCTGCAAATTGTGGTATGGGCTCTGCTGTCACGGCGGTGGTCTTCCTTACGTTTTTGCATGCGGGTGTTGGGGCTCATGGTGTCGACCTTTGAGGCGGTACCGTACGCCCAGAGTCACACCCGGCTCCTGCAGCGGGCGATTCTGCTGCAGTGGGACAAGTCTCCATTGTCTCTGGATCGGGTGATCAGGTTGGATCATCAGACCAGGGGGGCTCTTGCCTGGTGGCTACGGGCCCCGGCGTTGAGTCTGGGGAAGTCTTTTCTTCCCCTGAAGTGGTCAATTGTCACGACAGACGCCAGCTTAGCGGGCTTAGGAGGAGTCCTGGGGCGGTTGTCTGCCCAGGGCCGATGGTCATCGGAGGAGCCCCGCCTTCCGATCAACATGCTGGAACTGGGGGCAATCAGGCTGGTCTACGGGTTCGGGTGCAGTCGGACAACGCCTTGACGGTGGTGTATGTAAACCATCAGGGTGGCACAAAGAGTTTAGCAGCAGCTGCAGAAGCGGCCCACATCCTGAGGTGGGCAGAGCTTCATGTGTCGGCAATCTCCGCAGTTTACATTCCAGGCGTAGAAAATTGGCGGGTGGACTTTCTCAGTCGCCAGACTCTGCATCAGGGAGAGTGGTCACTGTATCCAGAAGTGTTCCGTCAGATCTGCCAGAGGTGGGGCACGCCAGACGTGGACCTGCTGGCATCCCGGTTCAATCACAAGGTGCGGACCTTTGTGTGCAGACCAAGGGATCCGTTGGTGGACGCTGTGGATGCCCTGGTGGCTCCATGGTCTCCTTTACGCCTTCCCTCCTCTCAAGCTTCTTCCGCGCCTGTTGCGCAGAATAGAGGTGGAGGGGATTCCGGCTATCCTGGTGGCTCCGGATTGGCCTCAGCATCCTTGGTACACCGACGTGGTGCGGATGGTAACGGATGTTCCCTGGCGGCTCCCGCTATGCGAAGTTCTGCTGTCGCAAGGGCCCATCCTGCACCCTGCTTTACACTCGCTGGCTTTGACGGCCTGGCTATTGAATCCCAGGTATTGAGGAATAGGATGGTCTCTGAGTCAGTGATCCCCACCATGCTTAAGGCACGTAAGTCCACGTCACGCAAGATTTATTACCGCACCTGGAAGGCTTATATTGCTTGGTGCGAGGCCCCGTTCCTTTTCAGTGGCTTGTGTGCTGGCCTTTCTTCAGCAAGGCCTGGATCAAAAACTGGCATTGAGTACCCTCAAGGGGCATTTTTCTGCCCTAGCACTTCTTTTCCAGCGTCCGTTAGCGATGCACTCTTTGATTCATACGTTTGTACAGGGAGTACGTCATGTGGCCCCCTCAGGTGCGGTCGCCCCTGGCGCTGTGGGATCTGAACCTGGTACTTTCAGTACTGCAGAAGCCGCCATATGAAAAGATAAGAGACATTTCTTTGCTGTTGCTCTCGCAAAAGGTGGCCTTCTTGGTGGCCATCACATGCGGCTTTGTCTTGTAGGTCTCCCTGCTTGGTCTTGCATAAGGACAAGGCAGTGCTGCGCCCATCTCCTTCGTTTCTACCGAAGGTGGTTTCCTCTTTTCACATTAATGAGGACATTGTCCTTCCTTCTTTGTGTCCACACCCGTCACATCCTAGGGAGGTTGCTTTGCACTCCATGGATGTGGTTAGGGCTCTGCGGGTGTATTTGACGGCCACGGCCTCCTTTCGGAGGTCAGATGCGCTGTTTGTGGTGTCGGATGGACCGCGCAAAGGGCTGGCGGCCTCGTCGGCCACTATCTCTCGTTGGATCAGACAGACTGTGACCCGTGCGTATGAGGTTCGGGGTCAAGGACCCCCTTTTCCAGTCACTGCTCATTCCACCAGGGTGATTAGTACTTCCTGGGCTTTCCGACACCAAGCGTCAGTGTCTCAGGTGTGCAAGGCTGCCACTTGGACCTCTGTGCACACCTTTGCTAAGTTTTACAAAGTTGATGTGTCAGCATCTGCGGATGCTGCTTTTGGCCGCAAAGTTTTGCAGGCGGCAGTGTAGGCGCGTCTGATGCCTCCCGGAGAGTTTTTCCGTTGGGTACAGTTGTTATTGTGTTACCCACCCCTCTTTGGTTGACACTGCTTTGGGACGTCCCCACATGTCAAGATTAAGAGGCTGCGTCCATCAATGAGCGAAAGAGAAAATAGGATTTTTTGACTTACCGTAAAATCCTTTTCTCTGAGTTCATTGACGGATGCAGCACCCACCCCTCTGTGTTCTGAGTTTGTACTGCTTGTTACGAACTGAAGTGATAGCAGGGCGGAGGGGGTTATGCAGAGTGAGGACTGCCCCCTGGGAGGGGCTAGCTTTGCTTTTTGTCTGAACTATGTTCTGCCTGGTCTACTCCTGGTAAAAGGTGCATACCCACATGTCGAGATTAAAGAGGCTGCGTCCGTCAATGAACTCAGAGAAAAAGATTTTAGGGTAAGTCAAAAAAGCCTATTTTTTTAACGGATAAATACAAAATATAATGTATTTGCTTGCCTTATTGGCACTATTTTTGCGCTAAAGTATGCTATAATCAATTGGGTATTTTGCAGAGTGAAGTAGGGACTGGCCAGAGAGGGATCACTTTGATGCAATTGGCCAGCTTGGACATTTATGGTAATATATGTGAACCAAACATCCCTGTTTTTATGCAAACGTTTGCTGGAAATATGTAAGGGGGTATAGCAGTGTGCAAAGTGCTAATTCAGAATGTATAAATTACATTTTAACTCTTGCAGTGGAGCTCTTCCCTGAAGTTCAGGTTTACCTATCATGGGACAAAACTCTGAAATGTTTCCAGTCATATTTTTACACGATTCTGTAATATTTTTTTCAGGACTGATGGAAGTGGCCTTTCCGATCATTCAAAACAAATATTAAGAAAAATAATACATGAAATGTAAGTTAAATATGGAATTGCGAGCAGATAAGATAAACCTGTTTTTTCATATAAGCTTGGAGTAAGTTTTAATATCCTGTTTCTAAAGTTTAACTACTGTTAAGCATTTAAAGTGCAACACATCTTTGGTGCATTTACACTTACTGTGTATTGTAGGTTCCTCTTCCCCCAGCCCTACCCCTCCAGCCAGTTTATTACTCCCCTGTCTAGGATGCAGAAGATTTTGAAAAGTATCTGCTCTGCCTTCTCACTGATATCTTGCACACATAGATTTTTCTTGTTCAGCATGCAGCATGGATGGAGGGATCTTCCCTGCCAGCTATTCACTGTTTGGGTATTCTGATAGCCCAAAGTGCTGCAGCTGTCTGAATACCTAAACAGTGACTGTATCTGATTGCGCTCACTGTTCAGTGGACAGTTTTCCACTGGGTTCCTCAATTTTTAAGTCGAAGGCAGTGCTGACAGGACTACCCATGGCTCAAAATCCAAGCCGAATTAGCTGATATTGACCAAAATTCAAAACTATGTATGGTGAAGTGCTGAGGGAAGATTGACTCTTCTGTCTTTTTAAAAGTGAATATCTCTGTAGTTGCAATTGTCACCTCTTGGCCATTGAACTATGAATGATCACCATACTCGTGAGGCCCTTCCTGTGTTCTTCGTTTTCTGCAAACTTCCCTAAACACCTTCCCCAGGAGCTACCACTTTAGTGATGCCACTATTGTGCTGCTCACTATTCTTCTTGCTGGAGACTCTGACATGAGGAAGCAAACCCTGCCTCTGCCTTCACACATAGTGCAAACATGGTAAGTCAGTAATAGAGGTAAAATCAGTTGCAGGGAGACCTCAGACAATACTGTTGAATAGTCCTTGCCCTCCATCATTTTCTTTAACCAACTCCCACCCAGCCACTGTATATATACGGCTGGGTGGGAGCTTCCCCGTTCTGACAGGACGTGTATGAACGTCCTGCAGAACGGGAGCTCGCAGCGCGGCCACGCGGTGCGCTGCGGCTGGATCCTGTGATCATTATGATCACAGGATCCAGCTGAGCAGAGATCGGGATATGGGCGCAGTGATTGGCCCTCCCGATCATGTGACGGCTGTGTCCAATCACAGCCGTCACATTGTAAACAGAGACGAACGTCTCTGTGACAGTTCTCCCCCCGTCGAGCTCAGTGAGAGAGCTATGTGACCGCTCTCTGCATGATGATGATTTCATGCAAAGAGCTCTCACAGATCGCCCCATCTAAAAACTGTGTGTGAAAATATAGCAAAGAAAAGCCATATCCCTGTTCTAAAATCATCTAAAAACTGTGTGTGAAAATATAGCAGAGAAAAGTCATATCCCTGTTCTAAAATCATCTAAAAACTGCGTGTGAAAATATAGCAGAGAAAAGCCATATCCCTGTTCTAAAATCATCTAAAAACTGTGTGTGAAAATATAGCAGAGA
>BLSH010524426.1:74787-86807 GCA_018402905.1 Glandirana rugosa | reverse complement strand
GCAATAATAATGAGAGGTGAGATGATGACCTTGGTCAATGTTGCCTGGATGTCGGTGCCTAAATGGTGATTGTTCTGGCTTTTAGAAGGCTACCTTCATCTTGAGGTCCTTACAGGGCTGTATCCTGCTTGTTCCAGGCATATTTGACATACTAGCTTGGCAGACAATGACTTTCTACCACAAATGCAGTACCTATTCGGTCTGGTAACTTGTGATGTTTGTAAATGGGGAGAAATGACAATTAAGGTGGTAAGACGGTGACCTTAATCAACATTGCCTGGATGTCTGTTCTTTAGATGGTGACTTGCCTTAACCTTTAGAAGGCTCCCTCCATCTTGTGGTCCTTATAGGACTATAGATGTTGGCTCTCTTTTTCTCAATCTTCACTACTTACCTAATCTCTTTACCTTAAAAGCAATGGGTGGTCTGACTGGACAGCGTTCCCCATAGAAACAGAGCAAGCAGCAGACTTAAATTTAAAAACAGCATAGCACAGTGATCCCAGAGCAAGCATTGAGAAGGGGATAGGAAGAGCCCAGGTGAATTTCATAAAGAGTACACTGATCCCAGAGCAACACTGAGAAAGAGATAGGAAAAGTCCAGATGAATACCATACAAAGGGAAAACATACCTGCAAACAATGAGCACATAAGCATCCAGCATGCACGAGTGAGAGCTCCACCATGTGTTGCCCAAAAATGTCATAAAACCATTTAAAACTGTCACCTTTTGCCATTAGTGAGATCAGTGCCTGAGCATGCTCAGATCATCATCTTGGTGAAGTTCTAGCCAGGAAACTGGTCACAGAGACCACATTACTTCCTGCCTCTCATACTTAGAGTGAACTTGCACTGTTGCAGCCATCTTAGAAATGGCAAACGCCCACAAAACAGAGAAAAGAAGTTAAAAGCATATATAAAGAAAAGGGAAACGCTGTCACTTACGTCAAAGCTTGTTTAAAGCTTTCTTTGAGAGGCCTGCACCACCAGCATCGGGCTCCAACCATATCGCTCATTTAGAGACTGTACAGGAAGGACATCCACCCAGGGTTCCAACCATATAGCTCATTTAGAGACTGTACAGGAAGGACATCCACCCAGGAGAAGCTGAAATATGCCCCCCCCCCAGACCACCAGAATGGGGCTCCAACCATATAGCTCGTTTAGAGACTGTACAGGAAGGACTTCCAACCAAGAGAGGCTGAACTTGGCTGGGGAGATAAGCGGTAAGGGATACCTCGCGACTCCAGTCCTGATCAGGTGAGGAAAATAAGGAGAATGCTGTGAGCCGGGTCTGTCTTTGATTTATAGTTAACCAGTCCTATCATGTTGTGGGGGCGGAGCCACAACCCATGTGTATGCTGCCATGATGCACCAGGAAAAAAACTTTAAAGCCACTAACATATATAAAAGAACTAGCTCTATCAATTCCACAGAAAATCGGGACTTGATTGTTACACCTCCAGGTGCATGATGATGTCACAATGTTTGGCACCGCCCACTGTAACTTTTTAAATAAAGGTTGGAAGTGCTTGGCTCTTTCTCTTTCTCTTTTTGACTGCTCAGTAAATGGGGGTCATGGCTCTTTAGTAAGTTTGTTTGTATGGCACAGTGGTGGAGTGGAGTTCACTTTGTTGGGCACCTTTATATGAAGAACATCTCGTGTTTTTCAGCACATTGTGATACAGGAAGAAGTGTGGGACTCTTATACATAAATATGAAATTGAAGACAAACATTGATCTCTCAGTCTGTCATGGCTGCCAAAGTACTGGTGCAATATATCCTGCTGAGGTCCTTTATAGCAATGAAAACCTCATGGGGGATTGTACTCCACCCTGAACGGGGAACTCACATTTTGATGAAATTTACCTTTAACATAGACTAGACTGGTAGCCTATTCACACAATGCCAAGCCTCAAGTGTCGTGAGTCACCATGTGTTGCATTGGAATGAACACGGTACTGGAAGCATTTTTGTCAAAGCAGTGCACCTCAATGCATGGTAATGCGTTACAGGGAGTTACCGCCGACGCCAACAAGAACATTGTGTAGGTGCCACTCAAAATGCTACTGCAACATGTTGTGTGAACAAGCCCTAAAATATATTTTCCCATGGTGTAACATTGCTAGGTATTTAAAGGGGTTGTAAAGGCAGAAGGTTTTTTTTTAGAATGCATTCAGATAAAAAAACCTTCTGTGTGTATCAGCCTCCCCATATACTTATCCTGAGCTCCTTCTCTCTCCAGTGATGTCCACGATCCCCTCAGCCATCCAGAACACTCCTCCTGATTGGTTGAGACAAGCAGCAGCACCATTGGCTCCCGCGGCTGTCAATCAAAGTCAGTCAGCCAATCAGGGGAGAGAGGGGACGGCGCTGGGTTGAGGCTCCGTGTCTGAATGGATACATAGAGCTCTGACTCAGCCCGGGTGCCCCCTGTAGCAAGCTGCTCGCAGAGGGGCACTCGATGGATGGAGGGGCCAGGAGAGCAGAAGAGGGACCCGAGAAGAGGAGGATCTGGGCTGCTCTGTGCAAATTCAACTGCACAGAGGTGGTAAGTATAATATGTTTGTTATTTAAAAAAAAAAAATGAGCCTTTACAATCACTTTAATACTTTTCAAAGAGTTCACAGCACAGCAGCTTCTTTCATCTTTACTTCATCTTTTCTTACCCAGGATCAGCATCTACTTCCTGGGCTACTATTCTGGCTCAAAAATGACACAGTTATATAAACCCTGTGCTTGAGCAGTGATCTTTATCTTCCTAGCTGTGTGTACACATGAGGTTTGGCATAGATAAGCCACATGCTGCTTTCTTCCTGACCGAGAGAACAGTTTTCCAAGATGCTGCACTTTATTCTAGTCACACTCAGCTGAGAGAGCTACAAGGATTACTGGAAACCAAGATATGTGTGATTTATAACCTAACCCTGTTTTAAACGTCTCCACAACTTTATCCCTGACCTGTCTGGTGTGTTTCTTGGCCTTCATGATGCTGTTTGTTCCCTAAGGTTCTCTAACAAACTTCTGAGGGCTTCATAGAACAGCTGTATTTATTCTGAGAACAAATTACACAGAGGTGGACTTATTTACTAATTAGGTGACTTCTGAAGTCAATTGGTTCCACTAGATTTTAGTTAGGGGTATCAGGCTAAAGGGGGCTGAATACAAATGCACTCCACACTTTTCAGATATTTATTTGTAAAAAAATGTTTTTAATGAAAAACCTTTTGTCATTTTCCTTTCACTTCACAATTATGTGCCACTTTATGTTGTTCTATCAAATAAAATCCCAATAAAATACATTTACATTATTGGTTGTAACATGACAAAATGTGGAAAATTTCAAGGGGTATGAATACTTTTTCAAGGCACTGTATGTACAACTCCAATTGATTTGTCTTCTTCAGTCTGTACAACTCTGATGATTCCTATCTTGGCAACTAGCAGTCTCTGTTAGAAAAGCAAAAGCCCCTTAAGGATTAGGTACTTAGAAAGTAGCACAAAGTGTTGTGAACTGCATCCTGGAGTATCTCCAACTCCCTTGTAGACACTGGTTCCAGCTCTACTAACTGCAGGAAATGCCAGCCCTCCCGGCTGCTTCTTCACCAGACCACCGGGCTGCTTCTTCACCAGTCTACCTGACTGACTTTTCACCAAACTGATTCTGGAGTTCTCCCAAGGCAAGGCTAGGGAAGATTTAAGCACACCGCTATCTTCCAGTGAGACCTGCTACATGTGGCAGTCTCTCCCCTTGTAAGTCCCTGCACCGTGCTGTAGTACTGACACTGGCCTCCTTGTTCCGGCTGCATCTCAGGGAAGACTCCTTCCAAACTGCTTCTGTTGTCAGAATCCTCCCAGACCAGCCCTGAGCTCCAGCCCGAGGCACAGCACCCCCCCCCCAGACTAGGGGCCACAGACGGTCCCTCAACACTCCATCCCCATCTTCCACCCGACTCCCCTGCCAGCATGACTCATCCATACTTAACCACTTCAGCCCCGGAAGGATTTCCAGCTTTAGGACCGGAGCCCTTTTTGCGATTCGGCGCTGCGTTGATTTAACTGACAATTGCGCGGTCGTGCAACGTTGTACCCAAATGAAATTTGCGTCCTTTTTTCCCACAAATAGAGCTTTCTTTTGGTGGTATTTGATCACCGCTGCGTCATTTCTGATCGCCGCTATAAACAAAAGAAGAGCAACAATTTTGCAAAAAAACCCAAATTTCTTACTTTTTCCTAAAATACAAATCCAAAAAAAAATATAAAAAAACATTTTTTTTCACCGTTTTTGGCCGATTTATATTCTTCCTCATATTTGCGATAAAAAAACCCGCAATCGGCGTTTATTGATTGGTTTGCGCAAAAGTGGTCGCGTTTACGGATGATGAGAATTCATTTTTGGGGTTTTTAATTTTTTTTTTTTTTTTACTAATAATGGCGGCGATCTGCGATTTTTTGCGGTACTGCGATATTTCAGCGGACATGTCGGACCATTTTGACACTTTTTTGGGACCATTGGCATTTATACAGCGATCAGTGCTATAAAAATGCACTGATTACTGTGTAAATGCCATTGGCAGTGAAGGGGTTAACCTGCAGGGGGCGCTCTAAGGGTTAACTATGTTCCCTGGGCGTGTTCTTACTGTATGGGGGCTTGCCTAGCTGGGGAAGGGAAGTGGTTACAGCCTTCACGTAAAGGAAGGCTGTGATCATAGCCCTTCCCCCTCACACAGAGCGGAGGTCCGTGTTTACATACACGGACCTCCGCTCACTCACTCCGGGGGGGCCATCGCGGGTAGCCGGCAGCAATCAAAGCCGCCGCACCCGCTCCCTGGCCCCCCTGGACACAGTGAGCGCGCGCTCACTAAACTCGTTCCCGCAGCCGCCGTCGTATGACGGCGATTTGCGGGAACGAGACACTCAGATGCCGTCAGATGCCGATCGGCGGTCGGCAAGTGGTTAAGAGCTGGCCTGACCACCCCGCTAGGCCCACCGCATGGGGATTGGTCAAGCTCCCCTGAGTATGCAGAACAGCCTCCTATCCTCCAGCTTCCAGAACATTCTCCAACATTCCAGAACCAGGGGGAGGCACCAGATACCTGTCTGCATAAGTCTTTCAGTCCTGACCTAAAGTAAACCCATGAACCAATTATGACTCACAGGGTAAAGCATTGGTCAGAATATACATTTTCCTGCACTCATACTACTAGCACACTAGAGGGTGTTACACTTGCTAGGGGTTATTACTTGTCCTAAAACTTACTGGGGGTTATTGCTGGGGATTATGTTTACTGGCCCTGAAACTTGCTGGAGGTTGTCATTGCTGACCCAAGCAATTACTTAGGGTTATTGCTGGCCTTGACACATGCTGGAGATTATTATTGCTGGCACTAACACCTGTGCTGAGGATACTTATTGCTGGCACTAACACCTGTGTTGAGGGTAATTATTGCTGCTTCCATAATCTCTTCAGGATTCCTCCAGGCCCTCTTTTGCCTAAACCATAGCAAAGCAAATTTGCAAAGGTGGCACATTACAATACACTGTATAACAACCACTTTTTGTGACTACTGACATAGGACTGATTTTTGTACTTGCTGAACAGCAATATGAAGGACACTGTTACTTTTGACCACATGATTCAGGGTGAGGGGTCTTAGATTACTCCCAGCACAGTACCCCCCAAAAGAAATCTTCGGTAGCCTCCCCTGCTTGCTGTCCCTGGGTGGCAACACTCACTTCTCCACTGTATCTATAGAAGGAGCCAGTGTTACCACCCAGACTGGACTTTAAACGTGTACCATTGTTTTGTCTGCTTACAAAAGGAATCATGGGATTAGCAGTTTACAGAGCAAGGATTTTTATGTTTTCTGTTTGTTTCACAGACTATGACAAGGGCACTGTAATTCTGGTAAGATCAATAGGCATTTTCTGTACTTTCTCAAAATGTTCTTAGGCTGAGATAAGAGAAAAATGCAGCCACCACATATACTGTAAGCATTGGTAAACTGCAAATTACTACATGTTATCTTTTAAAGTAGGCATCCACTGATACCGAAACTAGTATCGGTATCGGGGCCGATACTCTGCCTTTTCGCGAGCATCAGTACTCGCGAAAATTGGCCAATAACAGAAACCAATACCAGAAGTGGGCGGGAAGTGAGGTCGGCGGTGTGGATGTGGGGGCAGATAACGTTTTCCGGCTCTCCATATTGCGGTGAGTGCTGATACATAACGCATGTCTCTGGCTGTGCTGCTGTCCGTTTCCTTCAGGCTGTCTGTTAATGGCAATCGGTGCGGTTACACCATGTCCCGCGTGGCGATCGGTGAGGGCTGTGCTGATGTCTCCTCTCCTGTCTTTGCAGCCAGTGAGTGTTACCTGTACATGTCCGACCCACACCACAGCAAGCATGTCTCTCTCAGCTAGCTTACATGGCGGCCAGTGTCAGTGAGTGTTACCTGTACATGTCTGACCCACACCACAGCAAGCATGTCTCTCTCAGCTAGCTTACATGGCGGCCAGTTTCAGTGAGTGTTACCTGGCTGTTACATGTCCCACACCCCAGCAAGCATGTCTCTCTCAAGTTAAATGGCAGCCAGTGTCAGTGAATGTTACCTGTTACATGTCCCACACCCACAGCATGTCTCTTTCAGCTTAACTGTCTGTGAAATGTGTTTCTTTCACAAATACGTAAGAAGTTGCACTAGAGGCAAGCACACAACATTTTTTTTTTTTTTACAAAATGCTATTTTTTTTTTAGTTTTTGGCTGTGTCAGAATGATACTGCTCTCATGTTCTTGCTCCTCCTTATGCCTAAACTGCAGAACTGTATTGCACTTGGTTGGTTGTGAACTTGTGATGTTTACATGTCATTACAATGTTCTGTGCAATTTGAGCTTTCAGAACTTTTTGACAAGCAAATAAAAGCATTTTATTTGTTTCATAAGTCTTTTGGTGTTCCAGTTCTTCATTTCATAAAGAAAACTAACAGAAATCTTCATTCCCTTTAAAAAATGGTCACATGACAAAAAAATAGGTATTGGTAATCTGTGACTACCTATGGTAAAGTATCGGTACTCGTACTCAATGGCAAAAAAGTGTTATCGGTGCAACCCTACCTTAGAGTAAACCTATCCAACATTCTAAGCAGTGGTGGCTGGTGAAGTTTTATGATGGGGGGGGCGCCGGACCCCGCCCTTCCTTTTTGACCCTTCCCACTTCTCATAAGCCCACCCTTATAGAAACCACCCACTCCATCTCCTGTATTCCAGTTGCTTCCACCCATAGTGTCAGGAGTATACAGCTCAGCATCACAGGACAGAGTATACAGTCCCAGAATCACATGACAGAGGGTGTATAGCACAGCCTCACAGATCAGGGTATATAGCACAGCATCACAGATCAGGGTATATAGCACAACATCACAGATCAGGGTATATAGCACAACATCACAGATCAGGGTATATAGCACAGCCTCACAGATCAGGGTATACAGCACAGATCTGGGTATATAGCACAGATCAGGACATATAGCACAGATTTGGGTATATAGCACAGATCAGGACATATAGCACAGATCTGGGTATATATCGCAGCCTCACAGATCATGGTATACAGCACATATCAGGGTATATAGCACAGATCAGGGTATATAGCACAGCCTCACAGATCAGGGTATATAGCACAGATCAGGGTATATAGCACAGCTTTACAGATCAGGGTATATAGCACAGATCAGGGTATATAGCACAGCCTCACAGATCAGGGTATATAGCACAGATCAGGGTTTATAGCACAGCCTCACAGATCAGGGTATATAGCACAGATCAGAGTATACAGCACATATTAGGGCAAATAGCACAGCCTCACAGATCAGGGCAACAGAAAACTGACAACAGGGATCAGGGCTGACCGTGTGCCCCAATCCCACCCTTTTTGAAGTCTATTAGAGCCTCTGGCTCTAATCAGATGCTTAAAATGAAAACAACTCCACCATAGCAATCCATGCATCTGGCGTCCTGAAAGGGGCCAGGCGCATGGATAGGGGGGCGGCGGCAGGGATGGGGGGGTGCCACCCATGCGCCCTCAATGCACGGGCCGCCACTGATTTCAAGCTCAAACTTTAACATATAGCCTTCACCATGGCCTGAACAAGTGTAATTTCAGCCAACTTTGCAACCAAATTCCACCTTTGACATTTTACAATCCAACGTGAGAGCCTTAGTATCTAGTAGAAGTTTTAATGATGGACTATTAAATGGTTGGGGCTTGACACCATGTGAGACATAAATTGCAACCCTAAATAGATGTAAAGTTGCAAGAAAAACTTCTTGGAATTATCTGAAACAAAGTCACGATAAACAAGGGCATGCAGTCACTAAGGACTATACATGCCACAGCAAAAATTAAACCTCATATTTTGTTTAGCACCTGATACCACTGCTGAACACCACCCATTCAAGTGAATGGGACCACGCCACAATGCCCTGCAACTGTGGGCAAAGTATGCTGTTGTGGTGCAGTTCGTCAGCATTTTGAGGCTTAAAGTAGATGGGGAGGAAGCAACATGTCACCTCTTCATTGCCTGTCAAACACTCTCTGAAAAGTGATCACAGATCAATTTTTAGAGGGTTTCATATGTAAACTAACCCTAACAGACCCTCACAATCTGCTTCACCACTCCTAGCCCAAGCCTATCCTGGCACTCCTCTCCTAAATGTAAACATCATCATTTTTTTTTGCTAGAAAATTACTCAGAATACCTAAACATCATATATATTTTTTTAGTAGAGACCCTAGGGAATAAAATTACGTTTGTTGCAATTTTTATGTCACACGGCATTTGCGCATACATTTTTTACATGCTTTGGGAAAAAAAACACTTTCATGAATTAAAAAAAACAAAAAAAACCCCACTAACGTTAGCCCAAATTTGTGGGAGGAGCCAGGTGATGTCACTTCCGGCCGCGGCCGAGACTGGAGGTACCATTTGTTTGCATTGGAAGCCGCTTTTTCCTATTTTATATGCAAGTTACTACTTTTTCAATAAATGTAATTATCTGCATACTACACTATGGAGTTCCCCTTCTATTATTGCATATGACCCTTTGAGTGGAGAAGATTCTGTGAGGGCTGGCGTGTTCGTTGTTTGAAGGTGTAAATAGGTCCGGTGACCACTACCTGTATCCTGAATAGAGTGAACCATCACGTCTACCAAAAGGCACAGCTAGACTCATGTGGGTCTTCCCTGGAGGTGAGAGGCTAGGGCACAGCACGGGTGAAGTGTGACTAGTTATTAGTTGGGCTGTGGCTCTCTGTCCCTTCCTCTCCTTCCTATGGTGGATGTAAACTACTCCCTTTGTGTTATAACATTTATACTCTGCTGAAGATTCAACAGTGATTGCTATTCTGCACCTTACTACAAATAATTTTGGAACTTTATACATCTCTCATCACTTTTTATCTACTTAAAAGAACTCATCACAATCTGCACTTTTTTATATTGAGGACTTTTTATGCACTGTATGCCTACTTTTTTATATGATTGATTGTAGTTACACAATATATTGTTATCAACTCATATGAATTTATTTTTTGAATTATTTCCTTATATTGCACTTAGAACTTTATTAGCAGTTGGATTAAGTTCACCATTTTTCACATTGGAATATGTATTTATTGAATTTGCACATTTATACTCAGTTCATTTAGTGTCAATAGTGACATCTTGTGGTAAAGATTATTATTGCACTCACATTTCTTTTGATTAGATATACACTTGTTTGCGTGATCATTGAATCTTTGATTACCAAGGTGTGATTCAGACCGTGCTATATGTGTTATGTGGACTCTTATTAGTTTGGTAAGCACTACACACAAACTTGCTTAATAATTATTTTTCTGTGGTATCTGGGTCTACCCCATCTGTGTTGGCTGCTGCCGGTAGATTTTAGTCATCCTGTCGGTTGCGCACCAGTCTTTTTGTTTATTTAAACATTATATATGTTTTTTAGTAGAGACCCTAGGGAATAAAATTACATTTGTTGCAATTTTTTATGTCACATGGTATTTGCGCATACATTTTTCAAACTTTTTTTTTTGGAAGAAAAAATACTTTCACTAATTAAAAAAAACCCAAAACATTAAAGTTAGCCAAATTTTGTTTATATAATGTGAAAGATGATGTTATGCTGTGTAAATGGATACCTAACATGTCATGCTTTAAAATTGCGCACACGTTTATGGAATGGTGTCAAACTTCAGTACTTAAAAATCTCCATAGGCTACGCTTTCAAATTTTTTACAGGTTATCAGTTTAGAGTTACAGAGGAGGTCTTGTGTTAAAATTATTGCCTTTGCTATAACGTTCATGGCGATATCTCACATGTAGTTTGAATGCCATTTACATATGCGGGCGCGACCTATGTATGCGTTCACTTCTGCATGCAAGCACGCGGGGATGGGGACGCATTTTTTTTTCTTGTTTATTTATTTTTTTCACACTTTCCTTTTAAAAAAAAAATATGATCACCTTTATTCCTATTACAAGGAATGTAAACATCCATTGTAATAAAATAGGGCATGACAGGTAATCTTCACAGAGACATCTGGGGTCTATAAGTCCCCACATCTCTACTCTAGGCTGGAAAGCCTGAGCTAAAAAAAACCCCCAAAAAGTGACCTCGGCTTCCCAGTTAAAAAAACAGCAGTGTTTACATCTGCTGCCACTGGAAGTGATGTCATGACATCGCTCCTGGCCTCTGAAGGTCCTAGGGATGGCCGGGGACCTACTGGTCCTTGGTTATCCCTATGGTAAACAGCTGCCACCGGCCGATTCATTTTCTGGTTCCCCTATTGCATGGGCTAGCTGGTAGAAGCACTGAAGTGCAGCGGGAGGCAGGCGTCCCCTCCCACGGTTTGTAAAAACAATCAAGTGGCTAAACAGCCACTATGACTGTTATTACTTTTGCAAGGAATAGCCAGCAGAAAAAAAACGATATCTGAATGATGCAGGCATCATTCCGATTTAACCAAAGTCCAGGATGTCATATGAGGTTCACCTAGGGTTAAGTTGCTTTTTTCCCAGAAAGTAGATGCTGGTATTCTCCCTTCTCCTCCAAATTACCCCTTGACTTCGTCTTATATCCTCTTTCGAGCATGACTCTTGTCTCTGCCCCCTACCCGCCTCCCAGTACCACCCCTTTTAGAGAATACAGAACCAAGTATCATTTTTTGGTGGTAAGTAATTTGAACAGGATTTATTAATGATAACAAGAAAGGCAGTAAAAGAGATCCCCTGTAGCCAGCAACAATAGACCCTTCCGCTAGCAATAATAGACCCTTCCCCCAACAACAATAAATCTTCCAATCAACAATTGACCTCCCAGCAACGATAAACCCCCACCTGCAACATTAGGTTTCCTAGCAGCCAGCATCAATAGACCCTCCAGCAGCCAACAACACCCTCCCGAACAGTAGACCCCTTCCAGAAACCATAGACACCCCAAGAAACAACAGATTCCACAGCAGCCAGCAACAACAGAACATCTCTCCAAAACAGTAGATCCCCCAAAACATAAAATCCCCCAGCAACAATAAATCCACACTAGCAACAATAGATCCTCCCAGCAACACTACGTACCAAACAAAAAATTCAAAAGCCCATGTGACTTTTTCAAAGCACACCACATCATATTATATATAAAAGAACTTTATTATTTTATATCCAAAAAATAAAAATCATAACATAACATAACAAGGGTAATTTGTTTTCCAGATCACAATAAATGTGCTGAACACCCCCCCCCCCCAGCAACAATGGATCCCCCAGTAGCTAAGATCAATAGTCCCTGCAGCACACCCAAGCACCCCTTTGCCAGTACATGTACAAGATCGTTCTTACACCACCATGCGTGAAGCCCCTAGAGGTCATGGCTTACGTACATGACCGTTTCCCCACGAACCCACACGACGTCCCTGATAACTAGAATCGATGACCCCCTAGGTAACAACGACCCCCCCC
>BLSH010524426.1:28811-43774 GCA_018402905.1 Glandirana rugosa | reverse complement strand
CAAGATCTGTTTGATCACTTCCAATCCCTTTTGGTGAGGGATTGAACTGTACAAGGCTTCAACATCTATGCTGACCAGAATGGCTTCTGGTGAGACATGGATTCCCTCAATTTTTTGCAAAAGATGAATTGTGTCCCTTACGTATGAGGGCAAACCTTCTACAAAGGGTCTTAAATGAGCATCTATGAACTTGCTGAGATTCTCAGTGATACTGCCATTGCCTGAGATTATAGGTCTGCCAAGAGGATTGGTGGTGTTCTTGTGAACCTTTGGGAGACTATAGAATGTAGGTGTCTTGGGGTGTTTTACTCGAATAAAGTCCCAGGTATCCTTGTCAATAAGATCTCCCGCATAAGCCTCATCAACCATGACATAGAATCTAGCATTGTATTTCTCGACCCTAGATCCTGGGATGGGTGTGTACCAGTCCCTATTGTCAAGGATATTCTGGCACATTTTTTTGTATTGATCATTATGCATAATTACGACATTGCCTCCTTTGTCAGAAGACTTTATCGTGAGATCATGACATTTTTTAGATTCTCCAACGCCGAATGTTCTGCATGTGAGAGATTGTGTTTGGATGAATGTGTTTAGATTTTCAAGATTTCCACCGAAGTGATGGAAAGGAAAGCTGCCAAATTGGGGTTAGAACTTAAATTGGGAAATTTGTCAGATTTCTTTTTCGGAATCTGAATATTATGGTGGGTCTTTTTTTGGGATATAATGTGTTCCTGTAAGACTTCATCTAGATCAATAGAGTCCAGTACCTCCACAGAGTTCTGCTCTTCCAATAGTGATAATAGATCATCCAATGCCCTTTCAGATCGTGCATCCAAGGATCTCGAGGATGCATCAGTCAAAGGTTTGGAATACATGCTTTTATATAATAGCTTTCTTCCACAGAGATTAAGATCCTTTATTATCTCAAAGGGGTCAGCATTCGCATCAGGGCACAAGCTGAGACCCTTGGACAACAGGGTCTCCTCCTCCATGGATAAAGTGTAATCCGATAAATTGATAATACTCGGGTTGGTGGGTAATTTGGTAATAGAGGTGTTTGATTCGTGATTGGGGCCTAATTGACCCCTGGTTCTAAAAAAGTAGTGTTGTTAGACATATTCACCGATTCTATAGGAATAGAAGTGATAGTGGATGCGGAAGAGGAAGTACCCAAAGTGTTAGTAGTAGTAGTAATGGAATTGGTAGGATTGAGAGACCCATCACCTAATGAAGAAGTGGGACAGCCACCACGTGAATTACCTTTACCAGCAGACACCGAAGGAAACATAGAAGGAGGTTGTGTTGAAGATTCTGTGGGTCGTTTTTTTGAGGAGTTAGAATCCTCTCCTGATTTAACGTGTTGTTTTTCTTTTGGATAGCTTTTTACAGCGAGGACCTTTTGATGAAAAAACAGAGTTAGTAGAGTTAACAGAGGAACTGGATCCCATATCATTAATATTTAAATTTTTACCAGGAGGGTTCCTACGGGGTACTTGATTGTTTTGGTGCCAACTATAGGCCTTTCCCTCTTGGACTGCTCTTTTGTCTCTCCAGAATTTCCTATCCTTGGTTGCCATCATGTCATGTGTGGCCCGATCAAGTGAGACCCTGATTTTTTCCTCATGACTTTTGAAGGCATCCAAGGATTTGAAAGGATGTAATTTCTGATATATGAGATCAATTTCCCTATCCAAGGTGGCCATCCTTTTGCGATATTCCTCGATAAGGAATGTCATCATTGATTTCGTACAGGTCTGTAGGATGTTTTCCCATCTCCTTTTGAACCCTGCGTCTAGGTCCTTTGAGGAGTGTGGAAAATTTGCACCCGTAGACCAAACAGGTTGATGTCCTCTTTTATATATCTCTCAAAACCATCAATGTGCCAAAAATGTGCTGCTTTCTTCTCCACTAGTTTCCCTAGACGGGAAAATAGGGAGAATAGTTCAGAATTGGGTGCTTCCTTCCTGGCATATTCCTTGGAGTAGCCGGCCATTAAAGTCTCCCACTCCTTACCCTGAAACATCATGTACAAAGATTATGAATAGAGTTGATCGAACCTCTGGAAGTTCGGGTTCGGCAGGTTCGGCCGAACTTCGGGAAAAAGTCCGGGTTCGGGACCGAACTTGACCTGAACTTTATCCCGGACCCCGAACACCATTGAAATCAATGGGGACTCGAACTTTTAGGCACAAAAATGGCTATAACAAAGTCCTGGCAAGTCCTAGAGGTCTGCAAAAGGAAGGAAAATGGGGGTAAGTGCCCTACAAAGAAATGGGGATATTGAAATAACTTAAAATGATTTTTAAGCTAAAATCATATAAAAAAATAAAAAATGGAGGTGGATGTGGAGTTGGAGGTTGAGGAGGCGATGGAAGTGGCGGTGGAGGAGGAGGAGGTAGCCAACAACGCAAATGTAGTTTGTAGAATATTATTTTTTTTTTAAACCAGCAATGTAGAAATTTTTTTTATTTTTGTGCAAGAAATGCACCGCTGGCCACAAATGTAGTTTTTAGAATATTTTTTTTTTTTTTTTTTTAAACCAGCAATGTAGATGCACTTTTTAATTTTGTGCAAGAAACAATAATCTGTCCCTTTAAGCAACAGCAGGGACCTCTCCCTATAGAACTAGGAGATGATTTTAGAACAATAATCTGTCCCTTAAAGCAACAGCTGGAACCTTTCCCTATAGAACTTGGAGATGATGTTAGAACAATATTCCGTCCCTTAAAGCAACAGCTGGAACCTTTCCCTATAGAACTTGGAGATGATTTTAGAACAATATTCTGTCCCTTAAAACAACAGCTGGAACCTTTCCCTATAGAACTTGGAGATGATTTTAGAACAATAATCTGTCCCTTAAAGCAACAGCTGGAACCTTTCCCTATAGAACTTGGAAATAATTTTAGAACAATAATCTGTCCCTCTAAGCAGTAGACTCTACCTAGTCCAGTCAGATCGTTCTGTGCAGCAGGATGAGGTCTGCAATCTGTCCCTCAAAACAGCAGTACTAGTAATCTCTACCTAGTCCACAATCAGATCGTTCAGTAATGCAGGATGAGATGTTATATAATATTTGCAATCTGTCCCTCACAGAGCCAGTAGCATCCTCTCCCTAAACTAGCCTGAGAGCATATGACATGCAGCACGGTGACTCCAGCACCATATAGAGGCTGGGTCACATGATGCTCTGGCCAATTACAGCCATTCCATTAGTAGGCATGGCTGTGATGGCTTCTAAGGGCAAACCAGTGAAACACTTGTTGATTGGCTGCCCTTGGCAGCTATTCAACACGTGGAATCAAATACCAGAACCCCAAACTCGAACCCAAACTTTTTTTTAAATGTCCGGGTTCGGGTCTGGGTCCCGGACACCCCAAAGTTATACATTGAACAATATTTCAAAAAAGAAAGAACAAGAGGTAATGATCCTCACAGTGTAATAGAGTAACAATCCAATCCTTTAATGTCGATATCTAATATGTTGATATGGGAGGTGGATGGTAGGGGGTTCCTTGCCCTAATATCTTAAAGTGACCACAGGATTTTATGTTTTTATATTGGAATGATTTTACATTTATACTTTGGAGAAATAAAGGAACTGGTTTTAAAAGGATCACACTATGGGCATTCCATATGTTTTCCCTCCTGTATATGGATACTGACACCAAGGGCTGAGGATTCTGGAGCCATGAACATCTGAAGATACAAGGGACCCCTCACACTACCAAAACAGGCGTCCAAGCGTTGTACCCCTATTAGGGGTGACGCTGTTCGGTAAGTGGGGTATCCACAGGGGAGCAAGTGTGACCTGCATTCACCCAAGCACTAGAAGAGTCACTATATGCCACCTATCATAAAGAAACATTTCATATATCTGCTATAGGAACTGCAAGAAAAGACTGTTGCTATATTAATTTAACCCACTGTGCACTTTTAGGAATTTTGACAGTTTTATTATACGGATACATTACCAGAGCCTCTGGACTACGTATCATTTAATCACTGAAAGAAACTTGTGTGATGATCACATATGAGTTTATTTTTTTTTGATGTGCTATTTAGTCACTGTTGGAATCAGATTGGAGGATTATACTTGCAAATTGTGTTGCTAAGTAGTTTACTAATGCACTAGCACTTTTTATGCACATGTCATTTGGTTTTTATATGATTTCCATATAAATTTACCTGTCAGCTCTCCTGTTAAACAGAGAAAGCCAAAAACTATATACACTCACTAATACCCAAACTAGAAGGGCGCTACACGATACTGGAAGTGACGTCGCTTAGGAGCAGACCGCCTCTTCCTCCCCTACGGCCAGTGCCATCCCCGAGCAGACTAGGTAGATAGAGTAGTACACAGCCAACCAATAGCAGGAGGGGATTTGCCTCACCAAGGCGACGCACCGGGGACGGGGAGCTACTGGTCGGGACTTCCAGAACTTCCGGCTATGGTGGAGAAGGGAGGACGGCAGGGAGGACGGCGGGGGGGGGGGTGCGCAGTGACAGTGTGTGCAGGTGAGTGTCCCCTCTATGTGCTGGGAATGGATGGAGACACCTGTGGCTGGGTACTTCACCTCCACCTCTGACTGACATCCCCTCCCCTCACTACAGTCCTCAGTGTGTTCTCCTTCATTATTATTATCATTATTTCGTTCCTGCTCAGCTCTCCATTCGGGTTACATATCCAGCTCTTGCAAGCACATTGCCTTTTTAGGGCCCCATTCATACCTATGCGTATCACAAGTGCAATATGTGGTTTCTCACATGTTTCCATAAATGTGTGCGTAAGCAGAAAGGTGTGAATAGGGCCTCAGAGTGGGCCATGGCGATACGCTGCGGTTTAGCCACAGCGCAATTGTATGAGCAGTTTACCTGCGCTTTAAGGTGCGCCCCTATTGACTTCTTTTAGGGCATGCATTTTCTGAAAGCGCATTAACCACTTCAATACTAAGCTCTTTTACCCCCTTCCTGCCTAGGACAATATTCAGCTTTCAGCGCTGTCGCACTTTGAATGTCAATTGCGCGGTCATGCAACACTGTACTCATATGACATTTTTATCATTTTTTTTTCACAAAAATAGAGCTTTCTTTTGGGGGTATTTAATCACGGCTGGGTTTTTTATTTTTTCTTAAACAAACAAAGACCGAAAATTTTGAAAAAAAAAGTTTTCAATTGTCTACAGTCTATGACCATCTTCTATATCATGTCTACAGTCTCTGACTGTCTCCTGTATCATGTCTGCAGTCTCTGACAATCTCCTGTACTTTGTGTGCAGTCTCTGACCATATCCTATATCATATCTGCAGTCTCTGACCATCTCCTGTAGCATGTCTACAGTGTCTGACCATCTCCTGTACCATATCTGCAGTCTCTGACCATCTCCTGTACTATATCTGCAGTCTCTGACCATCTCCTGTACCATGCCGGCAGTCACTGCTGTCACGTCTGCCTGTTGCTTCTTTCTTCCCTCCACCAGCTGTCACCTCTGCCCCCATGTCTCCCAACACCCTCCCATTCTCATCCTCTTCCCCACCAGCGATCACAGCCTTTTCCATTCCAACTCTGCCACCCCACAATCCCTATTTTACCCCACTCTCAAATATGCTGCCCTCACTTACACCTCTACTCCCCTGCCCTCACCCCAGCCTCACCCAACTCCCTAACAACCCCCACCTCCCAAACCACTCCTCTACCTAATCTTCCAAGGCGATAGGTATCGGTAATTGGTATCGGCGACTACCTGAGGTAAAGTATCGGTACTCGTACTCAGTTGCAAAAAAGTGGTATTGGTGCATCCCTACTGTCAATCAAAGGATACACAGGACATTTTTCAGGGGGTCCTAAAATGTGTAATCATTTCTCTCCTGCTTTGAGGAAAAAAAATGATAAAAGCGATACCTGTTATTTTTTAGGTGCCTCGTTTTTCTGTTAGACTGGAGTTCCCCTGGACATCAGACCAATCTGCAGAGAAGGAAACAAGAGCTGCAAATTTATCCCGAACACGCCAATAAGGTATAATGATCTTGTGACTGTGCAGCAAACAATACAAAACACATGGAAGAAGCCTTCCTCCCCCAGAGATAAAACGAGCATGGAACAGGAAAGCATTCAGCAATAAATTCCAGTTTCTACTAACGAGATTTTCATACTACGTGCACAGATATTGCTGTAACTGTCAAATCACAGTAATAAAACAATGGTGTAGGAGCAAACTGAAAAATGTGTAGCTTAAAGTAGACTTGAACTCAAAAAAAGTGAAGATTTGCATGGTTATAGGGAACATTGTGAGATGTTAATTGTGATATATGTGAACAGAGTATTTTTTGTGTGTTCAGGCAGCGCTTGCACTGTATAGTGCTCCCCTTATTTTTCCTTATTTACGTAAATATATAGTTACTACATGCAATCTCATATAAATGCAATAGGATTACTTACAAATGAACAAATTATTTTCAATAAAAAACGTGCAAATAAACAAAATATGTTCAATAAGAGTGCTGTGCTCTGTGCAAAGTTTTTCTGGTGTACAGTCCGTATATTCAAAATAAAATATAGAATATAAAAGTGCTAGTGCAGTCCCATGATAATGCCTTTTTCTCAGTAGATTCTTCAAATTCTTTTAGTCATAAAGTGCTCGTGCTGTATTTAAGTGCTGAGTGGTGAGAAGTAATAACTCAGGGTGTTGTGCCCCGCTTACCAGATTCCTTTGACTCTCCAACCGTATGGTGTGGAGAAGTCATGCGCGCTTTAGGTCTACAATCCGACCTATGGATGTGGGTGTCCTCTGCTTCCTCTCCCTCTCTCCTCGGTCACCATTCCGTATATAGATGAAAAAAGGAGGAAGAACTCATCGTGTACCTCTTAAAAACGTTTTATTGGCCAAAACTTTCACAGTGCAAAGTATAATGAAAACAATTGCGGAACTGTGATTGCTAATGGGAGGTTACCCTTCCCACTGCTCAACTGGCCGGTCATGTGACCACTCTTATATAAAACCCGTGTAACTTTATTAAGATTAATTCAAAAACTGCTTGTTATATTCCGTGCCAAATGTTTCCCCTTGTTTTATTGTGGAGTATGTTCCACATAATGTTATGAGCATACTCGGGGGATGTATATAGGTTAAAACATGTGTAAAATGTATGCAGAATCTGTCACATTTGTTGCTAGAGGCTTAGCGTGGGGGTATTGTGCTAGGCACTTGTATATTGGTGTATGCGGACAGTGATTCGGTGATGGTGATGATAATAAGACAAGGCAGCCTGTACACAGTGGTGTGAGTATGTGGGTCGCACAACCAGGAAATTGTCAATAAGACTAAGGGAACATGTATACAACATCAAAAAGGGAATTAGAAATCATAGCCTCTCAAACCATTTCAGAATCCACCATGCCAGAGATCCGAGCCTGCTCAGTTTTTGTCGCATTGACAGAATAGAGCCACATTGGAGAGGAGGAAATAGAAAACAGGCAATATCACAGAACGAGACTAGGTGGATATATGAATTGGGGAGCCTCCAGCCCCAGGGTATGAACGTGGAGATAGATCTTAACTGTTTTATCACTAATTTTTAATATACTTATTGTAAATGTGCATGGTTAGAGGAGGCTACAACCCTAGTATATATTTTTTAATTTATCTCATTTTTAAATTATCTCATTTATCTCACTTTTCATCATCTACATTTTTTTCATTTTTTCATTTTTTTCATTATTTAAATTTTATTTATATTTTTTTATTATTTATATTTATTTTAATTTTATTTTTATTTTAATTTCATTCTAGTTTTATTTTTATTTTAATTTTATTTTAATTTATTTTTTTCTTTATTTTCATTATTCATTTTTCATTTTTATTTTATTTTTATTTTATTTTATTTTATTTTTATTCTTATTAATATTTTTTTCATTCATTTATATATATCTACATTTTTTCATTTTCCAAATTTCATCTTTTTTCATTTTAACATACTCACACCACTGTGTACAGGCTGCCTTGTCTTATTATCATCACCATCACCAAATCACTGTCCGCATACACCAATATAAAAGTGCCTAGCACAATACCCCCACGCTAAGCCTCTAGCAACAAATGTGACAGCTTCTGCATACATTTTACACATGTTTTAACCTATATACATCCCCCGAGTATGCTCATAACATTATGTGGAACATACTCCACAATAAAACGAGGGGAAACATCTGGCACGGAATATAACAAGCAGTTTTTGAATTAAACTTTTTATTGCAATTTTATTCTTAATAAAGTTACACGGGTTTTATATAAGAGTGGTCACATGATCGGCCAATTGAGCAGTGGGAAGGGTAACCTCCCATTAGCAAGCACATGTGAGGGAAATTAGGAGCAATGACGTATATATAAAAGGCCGTGGGGAACGCACCTTGGGCCTGCCTCCGAAGACGTCACAGGAAGTGACGAAACGCGTCAGTGGACACGCAAGGTGCGAAAGGCCATGTTCTGTTGACCCGCAAGCAGGAAGTGAAGGTGCGCACTAGCGCGAGCAGGTCACGGAACGATCACAGTTTCGCAATTGTTTTCATTATACTTTGCACTGTGAAAGTTTTGGCCAATAAAACGTTTTTAAGAGGTACACGATGAGTTCTTCCTCCTTTTTTCATCAATATATGGAATGGTGACCGAGGAGAGAGGGAGAGAAAGCAGAGGACACCCACATCCATAGGTCGGATTGTAGACCTAAAGCTCGCATGACTTCTCCACATCGTACGGTTGGAGAGTCAAAGGAATCTGGTAAGCGGGGCACAACACCCTGAGTTATTACTTCTCACCACCCAGCACTTAAATACAGCACGAGCACTTTATGACTAAAAGAATTTGAAGAATCTACTGAGAAAAAGGCATTATCATGGGACTGCACTAGCACTTTTATATTCTATATTTTATTTTGAATATACGGACTGTACACCAGAAAAACTTTGCACAGAGCACAGCACTCTTATTGAACATATTTTGTTTATTTGCACGTTTTTTTTATTGAAAATAATTTGTTCATTTGTATGTAATCCTATTGCATTTATATGAGATTGCATGTAGTAACTATATATTTACGTAAATAAGGAAAAATAAGGGGAGCACTATACAGTGCAAGCGCTGCCTGAACACACAAAAAATACTCTGTTCACATATATCACGTTTTCACCCATTGAATAGCAACTGGGCTACAGCAGCAGCTGCACACATACCCAACAGCCCACATCATCCTATACTAAAGGACAAGCGCTGCCTAAAGGTTTCCACACCTTTCTTCACAACCGAGATGTTAATTGTGTTTAAGCAATTTAACGGAATAGGTAAATGACCAAATAATCTGGAGGAAAGCCAGCCATAGGCGGATCAAATCTCAGCCGGTTTACCAGGGACCAACTGAGATTTGATCCACCTATGGGCAGGATGGTTGTACTGAAGTCGATCCATTGATCATCCTCCGTACAACCAGCTGTTGGATTTTTTTCATGCGATCACTTTTGAGTTCTGCTGGCAGGGATGCCTCCTCGCTGGCAAAGCACAATAGTGCTAAGGGAGGGATTCGGGGGGTATCAAACAATTTTCTTTCCTTCCACCTATGGTTTGCTTAACCACTTGCCCACCGCCTGACTGTAAGGCTCCATGCACACTGACTTAAAAGACGTTGCTTCTAGGGGAGTTTTGTGTTCTGCCTGTAGAAGCAGTTCAAAGTTATCCTATGTGTCCATGCACATTAGGATGTTTAGAGGAATATTTTGAGAACAATGTGTAGAGGCAGGAAAAAAAAAACCCTTCTGGTTCGCATTTCTTATTGGAGCTTACTGACAGAAAAAAACATAAAACTAAACTAAACTCGTCTAAACTTTGTACAAAAAATGCTCTATATGAGCGTTTTTTACTCCCAAGAGAACATGCATTTTTTTTGTTCAAATATTTTTATTGAATTCACATAAAGTAGAATACAAGCAGTCATCACGTGAGTACACTTAGAGTAACAAGGGAAAAGTCAAAATAATGCATTAAGGCATAGAATACAAGGCAACATGAAATGTAAAGTTAACACTTGATCCTCCAAGTTCAAAACTGATAAGTGGTCCGAGTACTGGTCTCCACTCCGGACACCCCAAAAGGGCACATAACTGTGTCCAGGGGGGGGGGGGCACCAGCTCCTCTAACCTCGGTACTCAGGTGCACAAACTGAAATTACAAATGACATGAGGAGGTAGCCCGTGAGCAACATGAAATAGCTTTGGACCGAACAAGGGGCTCCACAAGGAAATACTACAGGAGACATTACCTTGTTGTAGACCAGCCTCAATGGATCCACGTGTGTACCAGAAGCTTGAACTTAGCAGAAAGTAGAAGAGGGAAAGAAGAGAAGAGAGGAGGGAAGAACACGGAGGAGAAGGCGATACCAGAAGAACATTGCTCAAGGAGTAAAATTACTTCTCAGTCGGGCAGGTTGAGATAAGACTTCCAGGGAACCCAAATTTGGTCAAATTTGGTTGAAGAATCTAGGAGTATATTGGCTAACTTTTCTTGCGTCATGATCCAAGTGACCTTTCTCTAGGCTGCATTAAGACTGAGGGCTTCTTCCATGCCTTTGCGAGGGTTAGCTTGGCTCCCAGAAGGATAAAATGGACCAATTTAGAAAGAGATTTGGAAAGGCCATCTGGCCTGCAAGTTAATAGGGCTATTTCTGGGGTTTGTGGAATTGATAAACCTGAAATCTTCCTCAACATCCTTAAAATCCTACTCCAAAAACCCCTTACCCTAGGGCATTCCCACCATATATGTAGGTAAGAGCCTTAAAGGTTGCAGCCTCTAAAACATAGTGGGGAAGCGCCAGGAAACATCAATGAAAGTCGAGCCGGGACCAGGTACCAACGCAGCATCACTTTCGCGCTAGCCTCTTGTAGGGGGGAGTTAACTATTCCTTTGAAGGAGTTTAGAAATAAGGAATGCCATTTGTCAACTTCCCAGGACATACCCAGATCCCTTTCCCACATTTTGGCATATGAGGGCTTCCCTGATTGGTCCGACAGTGATGCGTATATTATAGAAATGCCTCCTTTTTGACTGGAGATATCTGAGCACCATTTCTCAAAAGGAGTAATGCTTGCTTGTGCCGGAGAAACCTTCCACACCGAATTCATGAAGTGATTCATTTGTTGTAGTCTGAACTCTTCTGCTGGGGGCATATCTAAATTGTCTTTATAATGCTTAAGGGGTAGGGGTCCCGAGGTGGAGAGAAAATGTCCTATTCTAAATAGGCCCTTGTTGGTCCACCATGCAAAAGCTCTAATATTCTGCCCCGGAGGGAATCGAGGGTTGTTAAAGAGGTGTTGTAAGGGATGCATAGGGGAGGTCAAGTTATAGGATCTAGTAAGGGAATCTACAAGTCTTATTGAATGGGAAAGTGAAGGGGCAAGAATTGGGGGTCTAGATTTGGGAGGGGCCCACACCAGGAAATCCAGGGTATTATGTGGAACCGCTTGTCTCTCAATCGCTATCCAATCAGGTTTATTGGATCGTGCATGAATGATGGAGAATTGTGCTAGTTGCGCTGCCTGGTAGTATTTAACCAGATTAGGGATCCCTAGCCCACCCTGATTACGCTGTCTGAAGAGAACCTCTGCCGAGCATCTATAGCCCTTATTGCCCCATATGAATTTTTTAATTTGAGATTGAAGATTTTGTAAATGTGATTTTGGAACCGGCATAGGTAGGGCTCTGAAAAAGTACAGGATCCTAGGAAGGAGGGTCATTTTAATCGAGTTCACTCTACCTAACCAAGAGAGGCCCAGCTTCTCCCAGTTTGTGAAATCCTCCTTTAGCTTTTTGAATAAGGGGGGATAGTTTGTGTTATATAAACGGTCAATGCGAGAAGTGAGCTGAATGCCCAAATAGGGTATATGAGGTAAAGTGGGTCTGGTCCTTAATCTGTTGGACCACCCACGTGCATTTTTTTTAAGCCCAGTGTGCATGGAGCATAAATGTATGTTGTTACTTTACAGTTAAATACCGGGGTTATGGCAGCAGCTAGCTACCATAACCCTGGTATCTTTTTTTTCCTCAGGCAGTTGACTTTATAATAAAAGATGCTAGAAGCAGATTCGATATGAGATCACTTTTAAAGGCGGTGGGAGAAGCGCCCCTCTGGCCGCTTCCTGTTAGTTTCTGAGCTTACCGGAGCTGTTGGTAAGCCCGGAACAAATCCGGTGCAGCCGATGGCTAGCCAGGAAGTCGAGTAAGGGCAAGATAGCCTCCACTCAGCTCTATGCCCTTGGAGGACTGGAGCAAAGTCTGACTTCACTTGTTCTTGAGCAGACAGAAAGGGTTTTTTTTTAACCACTTGAGGACCGCCCCATGTACATATACTGCGGTAGGCAGCCCTTAAGCGCAAAATCACCTACCTGTACGGGATTCCTGTTGTCCGCTCTGGGGTGCTTGCGCGTGGCCCGGGAGCCACGCTCCCACTGTGATTAGACACAGCGGGAGCCAATCAATGGGTCCAGCACTCGCGATGACCACCAGGACCCACCGATCATTCGTAGGAGAGGCAGAACCGCAGTCTGCCTATGTAAACAAGGTCGACCACAGTTCTGTCAGAGAGGAAGTGAGAGATCTTGTGTTCCTGCTAATCAGGATCACAGATCTCTCTCTTCCTCCAGTTAAACCATCCCCCACACAGTTAGAAATCACTCCTTATGAGCACATTTAACCCATTGATCGCCCCTGATGTTAACCCCTTCCCTGCCAGTATCATTTATACAGTGACAGTGCATTTTTTTTTAGCACTGATCAATGTATTGGTGTCACTGATCCCCAAAAAGTGTCACTTAGTGTCATATTTGACAGCCACAATGTCGCAGTCCCACTAAAAATTGCTGATCACCGCCATTACTAGTAAAAAACAATAAAAAAATAAAAAGTCCATAAATCTATCCCATAGTTTGTAGACGCTATAACGTTTGTGCAAACCAGTCAAAATACGCTTATTGGGATTTTTTTAACAAAAATATGTAGCAGAATACACATTGGCCTAAATTGATGAAGAAATTAGATTTTTTACATTTTTATAATTGGATATGTTTTAGAGCAGAAAGTAAAAAATATTGTTTTTTTTTCCAAAATTGTCGCTCTTTTTTTATTTATAGCGCAAAAAATAAAAAAACGCAGAGATGACATACCACCAAAAGAAAGCTCTATTTGTGGGGAAAAAAAAGGACATTTTATTTGGGTACAGCATTAAAGGTAAATTAGAGACCCCAGATCTCTCAATAAAGAGGACCTGCCATGCTTATTTCTATTACAAGGGATGTTTACATTCCTTGTAATAGGAATAAAAGTGCTAAAAAAAAAATGAAGGGACAGTGTAAAAATAAAAAGTAAAATAAATATAAAAAAAAATATATAAGCCTCCGATTCCCCCGAGCTTGCCCATTGAAGTAAATGCATACTTAAGTCACGCCCGAATATGTAAGTGGTGTCCAAACCACACATGTGAGGTATCTCCACAAACGTTAGAGTGAGAGCAATAATTCTAGACCTCCTCTGTAACTCAAAACAGGTAATCTGTAAAGTTAAAGTGTCGCCTATGGAGATTTTTAGGTACCGTAGTTTGTCGCCATTCAACGAACATACGCAATTTTAAAGCATGACATCTTAGGTATCTATTTATTTAGGGTAACATCAACTTTCACATTATATAAAAATATTGGGCGGCTAACTTTACTGTGTTGTTTTTTTTTTAAATTTATTAAATTGCATTTTCTCCCAAAAATTGCGTTTGAAAGACCGCTGTGCAAATATACAGTAGTGTGACATAAAATAGGGCAACGACTGCCATTTTTTTCTCTAGGGTCTCTGCTAAAAAAAAAATATATATAATGTTTGGGGGTTCTAGCAAAAAATTTAAAAAAAAATGTCATAAAAAAGGCCCAGTCAGCTAGTGGTTAACTGTAAACTTGCATTTTACTAAACAGGTACAAAATTAGAAGCAATAATGCAAAACTGGCTTGGGGTGCCAAAAACATGCATACGCTGAAGAACAATGAAAGCATAGGCTATATAAGTACTTATAACAACAGAGAGTAAGGCTGGATTCACACCTCTGCATTTTTAGTGCTTTTTGCATTTTGCAGATTTGCTCTACAGAACAAGTTCCATAGGAAACCATGTTATATGGACTGCAGTGCAAATCTGCAAAATGCAAAAAGAACTAAAAATGCATAGGTGTGTATCAGGCCTAGGGCCCCTTTCACACTGGTTTGCTTCAAACTGCTAGTAAAATGCTGAGAGATTCTACAGCGCTTTTGCTGTGCTTTTGAGGCATTTGCGGTGAATTTTTTAACTTCTTCACGTCCACGCCATAGCCGAATGACGGCTACAGCGCGGCTCTAAAATGCCAGGAGGCCATCAATAGACGTCCTCCCCAGAGGCGGCTCTATAATTAGGCAAATTAGGCGGTCGCCTAAGGCCTCGCACTAGCAGGGGCCTCGCGGCCGCCTAATTTGCCTGTGACTAAATACTGATGTCAGCGCCGGCGGCTCCCCCTACCCCCGCAGGGACTCTGGGACTGATTGACTCTGGGCCAATAGCGGCCTCATCATGGAGCGTTACCGTCAGCGTTCGGTCCGGCGGCAGCAGGTGCGGGGAGCGGGACAACATAGACCTCTAGGTGGCGGCAGTGGCCGGATCGGATGACAGCGAGGTGTGCAGGCAGCATGTCCATGTGGGGCCCTTAAGGTATCTGAGCTGCTCCTTCATCCCGCGCCGCCAAACTGGCCTCTCCGCACCTATTCAAGGCAGCAGTTCCCATAACTGTGAAGAGAAAGGACCTCCATTCTTCTGCTGCTGCCTGACCGACCGGAATTAAAGTGAGTGCCAGTGCAGTGCCCTGTGCACCTGGATAGGAGGAGCGGCGGGGCAGCTGTAAAAAGAGGAATTGAT